>JAODUH010004971.1:0-10399 GCA_027564835.1 Typhlichthys subterraneus | reverse complement strand
AGAGCTTTCCAATGTGGCTCGGGAAAGGGAGGTTTGGGGTCCCCTGCTGGAGCTGCTGCCCCCGCGACCCGAATCTGGATAAGCGGATGAGGATGGATGAATGGATGGATGATTTACTTTCAAATTTAAAAGAGAAGTTTGCAGAAAACCATACATAAAACAGTAGGTTGTTCTGTTATTAACCGTTCATTCACATCAATCAATAATTTAAATGGCGTCCCACTTTCACCTGATGTGCAACATAAACGGTCGCAAAAAAAAGAAAGCTTTGGCGCTGCCAACACAGTAAGCTTTGGATGGCATTTCAAAGAACAATGTTTAGACATGAAGTATTATAAAAGTAATGGAAAGTATAATCAGATTATGTTACAACATTTTTAATAACATCAAATCTATATGTATGGTCCTCACATTTTGTTGAGATGGATTTAGGATGTTTTGCACAAGTGTCGTACCATTTTGTTATCAAAGGTGCAGGTGCAAATATTTAAGTAATGAGTTTAGTCTTCTAAAGTATTTAAACTAAATGTTGTGTTTTACTATCTTGTTCACATTATGCTCCTTTATTAAGTAGATTAACTATCTATTCACTATAATTATTATCTACTTACTATCTATCTTGTTTATAACCCCAGGCAGCAGGAACCCAGATGTTCATATTCGTGATTTGAACAGTCAGACAAGGCTAAAGTCCTTCACCTTATTTTAAACCATTTGACCCCTTACCTGACTGCAACCTTATGAAAATCCTCATACTCTCTATACCATAATCCATGTCTGGCTTCAGATACATAGATTTACTCATAGCCTAACTGTCCATCATTAGGCAGATTTAGTGTAGTAGTGGTAATAATTCTATTTTATATACTTATATATATTTTGATTAAATAATCGGGGATTATCAACTGCAACATTTAGCTAATATTATGATACTTGTCATAATAACAATAATATGATTAATTGCCACATTTGTAGACTTTACCAGGAATGTAGAATGAGTGCATATAGCTAATAAGAGATAGACAATAGTGCATTATAAGAGTATAATAGAATAAACAATAAACAAGTAAAATAGACTTCAAATATATATGAAATATAAAATGCACATCATGTAATACGCTTGATATATGTTTAGATTGGGTATTGATACAAATCGATGCTACAGATAAAAAAAAACGAAAATACTGTACATGCAGATTGTGGATTCGATGTAGATTAACTGACACACAATGGGCCATATTGGCTTCATTATATTTGGCCAGATTAATTTGTAACAAGTTTGTATTAGTAGACAGATACTAAGAGGCGTCTTTGGCCTGATTATTTATCAAAATTGTCCTAAAACTGATTAATCAGCTATTTAGATCAGTGGGATTGAACCCCGAAGCGCACCATTAATTCCCTGTCCTTGAGTTAACACTGCCGCACATCAATACGTTTTCATTAGGCCTATATGTCGACCTGGTAGGAGGTCATACGAATGCGCCATGAGCATGTCTGCTTTAATTGCGAGGGTATTAGTTAGTCGGGGATCTCTTTGGAGGTTTAGTCACCGTCTCGGTCAAGTGGAGGCGCGCATCACGTGGTTCTGGTTTTCATGGCCTGGCCTCAGCCAAGTCGAGCCACTAACGCTGAACCTCATTAAAAGCAGAACGTGTATCACTGTCTGTCTGATATAGGCCTACGACTGCACTTTGCCTACAGTTCTTTGTGTATTTATCTCTTTCAGAAACGCAGTCCATCAATATGCCTTGTGCATTTTACTGGCACCTTCCCACATCTTCCGCAAACGCAAAATCACAAGAAAATAACCGATCCGTGTTTGCTCGGTGCTGCCAGTCTGTCAGTCTACATATCCTGAAATAGTCCAAACAAGATGATCACCTCCTTCCACACTAGGCTACCCCCCACTAAGAAGCTAATGGCCGGCCCATATAATCCTTCTCAAAACAACTACAGAGATGCTAATTGTATCTAGCTATAAATACAGATTGACTTCTGGCGTCATTCCTTTACTGGGGCTCATACTTTCGAGAGCTTGGTCGCTCGTGTAGGGATATATCTGCTCAAACATCATAAGTGGCATAAGGTCTCTACAAAATTCGCCAACGGGAACAAAAAGATTGTCACAATTAGCGCGGACACACTCGATTTCACATAAACGGCTCGCCCCACGCAGATGCAACGCGCGGAGCTTTACGCGCAACTGGATAGGCTGTTGTACCCATTTAACTGCTGATGCAAACTCTCATGTCCAAAGAACACCACCTAGGGTGAACACTGTATAGCGTACCTAAAGGGAAACCATGTTCCCGTTGCCAATGTTCACACCGGAGCAGGTGGCGCGAGTGTGCGAGACTCTGGAAGAGACCGGGGACATCGAGCGCCTGGGCCGCTTCCTGTGGTCCTTGCCGGCCGCCGTACCGGGCACTGCCGGCGAGGCCCTCAGCCGTCACGAGTCCGTGATGCGAGCGCGCGCTCTGGTCGCCTTCCACGGGGGAAACTTCGATTCTCTGTACCAGATCCTGCAGAGCCGCCGCTTCACGAGAGAGTCCCACGCCAAGCTGCAGGACCTGTGGCTGGACGCGCACTACAGGGAGGCGGAGCGGCTCCGGGGAAGGCCCCTGGGGCCCGTGGAAAAGTACCGGATCCGCAAGAAGTTCCCCCTTCCCCGCACCATTTGGGACGGCGAGCAGAAGACACATTGCTTCAAGGTAAACCAACAGCAGGGCTGCTAGGCTGCCAGGCTTCATGGCATCAAAATAGTAGACTATATAATAATAATAATAATAATAATAATAATAATAGGCTGCTTTTTCAAATTAATTATATTATTAATACAGTATATTAATATGAATGAAAGCCTATATTTTTTTCACCGGGTCTATTATGATTTTCTTAACCAAACCTTTTATTTTTATGTTTTCAATTAGGACCACGTATTAAGATATTATTAACAAATGTAGAAGTTGTCAGATGCTTTAGATAAAGCTCTGCTGATTGTATCAGCGGTGTCTAGTTGATTGAAGCAGCAAGATTTGTGATCTCCTTAAAGATCAAATGTCAAGAGGCTTAAACGTTTCCAACCCAACCCCGTTCCAGTAACATGCATGCTGTTGTTTATTTAAAGCAACCTGATTATACAGAATGTAGGCCTATTGTAAACATCATGACAACATCACAGAAAGCACAAATAACAGAGGTGGAGGCAACAGAGGTTGTCCTCCTTAAGCAAAGATTAAATAAAGATAGGCCTACCGAGTGACTGGGCAGTGACTTTATTTGCTTTAACAATGTCAGTTGGTACCTGCAGCAATCGCGCTTGTGTCAATAATCAAACTGTCATCTCCCTCTTGTGGGTGAACAAAGTATTACTCCCTCTGTAATTACATCCTCCATTAGGGACTGTCTGCACCAGCTAAGCCACTTATCAGAATCCAATTTCCTGGATATAAAGTGCAACAAATACTTATATAGATTATCATGATCATATCATTTAGGCAGTTCAATAAGAAGTAATAAGATTAGATGAGATTAGTGAGAAGAGTTTCTTTTCTTTTTTGCTAACCTATTCATCAGACAGTTAACGATAAGTTCCCTCCTGGAATCAGACACTTGAGGAGCGAGCCCACCCGCACTAAAGACCCAGCGGCGGACGTGACGATGACGAGCTCGTCTGTGTATCCCCTGTAGGAGAGGACTAGGAGCCTCCTGAGGGAGTGGTACCTGCAGGACCCGTACCCCAACCCGTCCAGGAAGCGCCACCTGGCCCAGGCCACGGGCCTCACGCCTACCCAGGTCGGCAACTGGTTCAAGAACCGGCGCCAGAGGGACCGTGCTGCGTCCGCCAAGAACAGGTACACAGCGCTGGGGGAGGAGGACTAAAAAGATGGAGTCAGGGATGCTGGAGAAAAATTGTTATTTGAGCTTGATGAAAAAAAAACACAAAAAAAGCACCTCTCCCTCTTCAGGGTGCTAACTCATTAGCTCCGCCCCCCACTTTGGAAACACATTGAGAAGGCTGGGATGTTGTTGTTGTTGTGTGATGCGGTCGGTCTACAGCAGGGCTATTCAACTCCGGTCCTGGAGGGCCGCACCCTGCATGTTTTAGATCTCTCCCTGCTCTGACATTATTTTCTAAGCATGCACACAGAACTAGCTAGCAAAATTTAATGTTAGCTACATTTAACATAATCTTACAATTGTCCACCCTACCTTTAAAATATGTACCATAAACTATTTGTATTATTGTTATAGACTGATAAATAATCTTCCCTTATCTATCAGATCATCCCCCACCACAGACAGTTAAATCTCTTTTAAAAACATATATGATTTTTTTAGTGTTCGAGCAAGTTCTGGGACACTATGTTTAAAACTCTTGTGTGTGTTTGTGTGTATATTGTGTTTAATTTATGTTTTATTTTATAGATATTTATAATTGCATTGTTGGTCAGAATTGGCTGTTTTTAAATGTGCTTTATAAATAATCTGACTTGATTTGGGTTTAAAGGATATTAGAATAAATTACAGGATTACTGAATATTAAAGGCGTACTCCTTGCTTGTGTTATATAGCGCTCCTATGGTAAAATGGCACAATACAACAATCTGAATAACAGTTTTAAGAACCCTGCGTTTCCTCCCGAGCTCACTGTTTATGTTTCGAGATACAAAATGAGGGAAAGCAAAGACGTGGGCTCTGTGTAAATGAGGGTGGGCGTGCCAGGGGGAATTTAACCCCTTAATTAAACAACTGCGTTTCCAAACAATGTTACATGTTGGAGCAGTGTCGAGAGGGTGCTTCCCATCACAAGTGTGCCCGAGCCTCTGTTTGTCCCATCTGTGTCAATGTTTACCTTTCTGTCTAAATACGACAGTTGATGGAAGACGCAGGCAAACAGAACAAAGGGTCGTGTCAAGTGAGAGCATCGCCACAGGCCATGGAGGACCTGACGACTAATCTCTCTCCCACCCCACCTCCCCCCCTCTCTCTCCCTCCCTCTCTCTCTCCCTCCCTCTCTCTCTCTCTCTCTCTCTCCCTCTCTCCCTCTGTCCCTCTCCCCTCCACCCAGACTACAGCAAGACCCCTCCTCCCACCTGCCCTCCGAGAGATCCCCAGACGCCGCGGCCCGCCACGCCCACCTGCGCCCGTCCTCCCCCGGCCCCGAGGCCAGCGACAGCAGCACGGAGACGGGGATGGGAAGGAGGCGGGGGGGAGGCGGTGCCTCCACCCCGGACATCTCCGTCAGCAGTGACAGCGAGTTTGAGTCCTGAGAGGAAAGACAGGGAGCGGGGGGGGCTTGGGAGGGGGGAGGGGGATGATGGTATTCCGGGACACACCAAGGGATGCCGATGGGGCTGGGGTCCGATGGGGCGGCCTGTTGCCGTGGACACAGGCAGCTCAGGCAGCCGAGGTTGCCGTGGTTCAACGGAGGAGATGGCGAGAGATTTACACACGTTAACAATATGCACTTACTGTACAAACAACCGTTTGGCGAGAATGTGAATTTAGGTTTCCCCAACTGACTGCAGTACTGACTCAGTAATGACTGAAATTACCTTTTGATACTTACATTTCTCAGGTGAAATATTTTTTGAAAAATACAGCAATTGTCCTTAGATATCTTGTATATTTTTACACTGGTTTTACTGGTGGTTTACTATATTTGTTGGTGTGGAGTAGTAGCCTACTGTATGGCATTGAAATAGTTCATTTATGTTACTGACACATGAAAACACATCCTTTAAATGAACACAATGAAATACATTCAATACACGGCTTAAAGAGGAACCAGAGCATTTATCTTTTGTAATAATTAAAATCATCATAGACTTGGCTTTAGGCTATTAAATATACTTTGAGACAGCAATGTTATGAATATGAACTATTTACAAATTCTTCTCATGTTACAGTAGTGATATAATCAGGGACTTGTATTTTATGTGAACTTTCCTCTTCATTTGTTTGTTGTATGTGGTCTTTGATAATGCCCCCCTGCTGGTCATTGTTGAACATGCAGGGGAATAAACTGAACGGACAAAACATCTCAGGTTTGTGGAAAGGAGAGGTTGAGAAACACTGTTTGGTCTTAACTCAACGTGCCTATTACATTCGACGATTCGAGAAGAGTGAAACTATCTTGACAAGACCTATACGTACTATGTCCTCACGTCAAGACACAGGCCTCTTGTATTGCCGTAGGCCTACCCGTCCACCTGAACCATTACTTTGCTGAATTTCATTAGAAACATGTATTTTGAAAATGTTTTGTAAATAAATAAAAGCTATTTTTTGATCTAAAACAGTAATGGCTGGCTCATTCATTGTGTGAATCTTTGAAATGGGCTACTGAGAAAATAGTTGTGACCTACATAGTCCAAAAGCCTCCCCCGGAGCTTCTCTAACAAATCTGTAGGCTACTTTGTTGAAACTTAATTTCGACCACCAAATAATAGCTCAACCAAGGCCATAGAAACATTCTTTTCATTGTTGACTCAGACTGAGCTTTGTTTGCTCAGTGGTTTTATGGTAAAACAAGTGAGCCTGAACCGAGCATTTTTTGGTAGGCCTATTTGATTTTTATGTTTTGATTATGCAATTGTCAGAAATAACCCGTTTCTGCATCTCTATTACAATGTTCCTCAAATTCACAAGCAAAACATGCTGCTTTCTGTTTATTTATGATACCTGCTGCACCACCCTCCTCGCTTCCTTTTCAACACAAGAGCCCACCTACAGTTGTTGTAACGCCCCGCCCACTTTGAAAGTTTTGTCGCCGCTTGTAGAGATCTCGTAGGCCTAAACCTCAGCTGCACAACACTTAATGTGTATTTTATAGACCCTGTCTGCGAATATTATTTTGTATCTGCGTTGAAGGGCCGTATCCTACACCACCATGGACAGCGAAGGAAGGAAGGTGGTGGTCTGTGATAACGGCACTGGTGTGAGTAACATATTTAGATGTTTACGTTACGTTTGCGATAGCCTAACTGGAAATTATTCTTATTTTATGGGTTAATTTGACTTTCGAGTAACTTTCAAGCGTTGGCCTAATCTGCATCTCAATGTTTGCATCTCATAGCCTACTACTAAAATTTGTATCATATAGTTAAATACCATTGCATTTAAATTGCTCGTATTAATCAGGTAATTTAATTTCATGCGGTTTAAGCAGTTCTAGCAGACAGGGAGTGAACCGCTGTGCGTACTACATAACAATTTCACATCTGTCTAGACTTGCCGTTCTACCTCTGCGCATGCGCATACACAGACACACAGAGAGCCATAAATGGTTGAGATAGCTCCGGAGTCGTCGCTGATTGGTCGGCACACAAGAAGAAGTATTCAGGTGTTGCACCCAAGGTTTATAAGTTAATCAAATACAATGTGCATCAGACGTATTATTTGAACGTTGGTTTGAAAGATACCTAGTTGTTCACAGTCATATAATAGCAGCAAGAACGATAAACATGACATCACCCTGTTTTAAGGAGAAACCTGTGTATTATACACTAGAATGTATTACACAACCCAAGGCTATGGAATGTGTTCCTATAGACGTGTTCAGACTCTGTAAGCTGCAGCAGCTGTTAGTAAGTTACACTTAAAGGTGGGGTAAGCTATTGTAAGTAAGAGATAATACATTGAAAATACATTTACAAATTCAATTCAGCAAATAACATCACGGTCTGCTATGTCTGCGCTGCAGCCCTGGCTTTGTAAATGGTAACACAAAGTGGTGCAGACCGCACCACACAACAACACTATACTAGCCTTGGCAACGTGTGTTTATAGGGGAGCCCCCTATAAAGGCAGAGGCGTTTTTTATTTAGTTCAAATAGCAAAAATCTTTTCCATCATTGCTGACTCCACCATAAATAGGCTATTACCACACTATACTATACAGAGTCTATTTAAAAAAAAATGCAATCATTTAGATGTTGTAGGTGGATAGCTGATAAGATTGTTTATAGTAACAAATTTGCATTTGCGCAACGTTCAGCAAACATTACACAATATGGTGACTTACAATGAGTACAACTGTAAGCAGCAGATGGGGGTTAGCCATCTTGGTCAAGAAAGAATTCTTATAGGTAGGCCAACTCTGCAGGCTTGAGTCTTTGACTTTTATGACCAACACCCAGACCACTAGACCAGAGGTCTTCAAAAGAAGATCCGGGGACCCCTAGGGGGCCCTCAGAGGTACTGCAGGGGTTCCTTCAAATTATTTGATACCAAACTTATTTTCTTCCAAAAATTAATACAGTCAGTCAGACAGTAAAACTGTCAATAATACTTTTATTGGCTTAGTTAGTGGCCTATATTCATGGCACTATAGGCTACCCTACACATTATAGATGGCCTGAAAAATAAATATTTCATACCATATGCGATATGACTCTTTCAGCCAAGGTGTTCTTGGCCCGAAACATTTTGAAGACCTCTGCACTAGACTATTCAACACAATTAAAAAAAATAAACCATCAGTTTCCATTGGCATCTCTTAACACCCACTGAAATCACATTATTTACAAATCACATAATTAATACTTTTATTTATTTATTTATTCATTCAAGTTTGTCAAGTGTGGTTTTGCTGGCTCCAACTTCCCCGAGCACATCTTTCCCGCCATGGTGGGTCGGCCGGTCATTCGCTCGGACACCAAGGTCGGCAACATCGAGATCAAGGTGAGGGTCCACCTGACCACCCAGTTAAGATGAAACCTGATGCATTAATAAGCTGCTTTCATGTAAAGGAACACATTCAAGATAATTCAATCTGCTGGCTGTTTACCTGTTGCAACTGCATTTAAATAGACGGTACCTTTTGCTATTACAGATTATCAGTTAAGTGTACCGTTGAAAACCAGCTACGTCCTGGGGTGATTTTTAACGGATATGACATGTCTGTTTTAAGGCCATAAAATGCAGTGTTTTCTAAATAAGTTAATTTTGTTAATATTAACACTAGGATTGATGTGTCTTATCAGATATCAATTCTAGATATTCAGATAAATACTTTATACTGTTAGATATACAGTATAAGGTACATAAAATACATTTTCAATAAATTAATATTGGCTTACAGGCTTTATCTTAATTTATATAATTAAATCCATGTACTGGAGGTTAAGGGGGTTTTGTTTGTTCCAATGTGAAATGTGAACTTGCAGCCGTTTGAGTCTGTAATGTGATAAGGGCTTTATAAATGAACTTGACTTTACCAAAGATATTAGAATAATAAGAAGATGGAGCATTGTAATTCATTTAAATCAAAGCAAAAATTGAAGGCTTCCGGTCTCATAAGTGGGCGTGTTAACAAACGGCATGTTGCTGTGGAGGCTGACGTAAGCAGCGCCTAGACAGCTAAATCTACCACGCGGAGAAAACAGTTGTGGCCTCAAATTGATTGTATTTACTTGTAAATGTAATATACATAAAATACCCTGTTTGGTCATTCTGGTCTGTGTAAAGGATAACCAAATCTCCCCCCCCAAAATGCAGAAGTACCGTCCGTTGAACTCTCTCTGCTAAAATCAATTCCCTCTGACTTGACCCTTTTAACACAACCTTTGCCTGACCCCTGACCCCTTCACCCAGGACCTGATGGTGGGGGACGAGGCCAGTGAGTGCCGGTCCATGCTGGAGGTGTCCTACCCCATGAGCAACGGCATTGTGCGATGCTGGGAGGACATGATCCACCTGTGGGACTACACCTTTGGGGCCCAGCGCCTCAACATCCACCCTCCGGACTGCAAGGTGCTGGAGTAACCTGGTTACCGCGGTAACAGACCAAACCAACGTGGCCTGGGGAAGGGGGCGGTAATCGCACAATCGCAGTCTGGCGTATGTAGCAAGGCACCAAATTAACTACGTAAATAGGGGCTGCACACGATCAATTTGGGATTGTTTTACAGTCCTTGATTTCTAATGGGCAATTGGGCACGGACCTCAGGTAAAATCTGAACTATTGTGGCAGCCTTTTAACCAATCGGCATTGCTACAACTGTCGTTTCTTCTCTACTAACATTTTGAAACCAACCCCCACAACACAAATGATAATGAGCAAATTATAACGTTTCTAAAATATAATAACAGCTAATAGTTGGGCGGAGCCAGGCTAGTGAAATTGGCGTGAGGGGACATACTTCGCACTGTCTTAGGCATTTAGATTTTTTATTTTTTTGTCTTTCTTTTTTTCTTCTCGTTTATTTTCCTTTTATTCTTCATTTATTTGTGAATGTGTCTGTGTGCGTGGATGTGTGCGTGTGAGGCCGTGTGTGTGTGTGTATGTATATATATTTGTGTATGTGTGCGTTCATAAGCCTGTCACAAAATGTAGTTGTTAGTGAGGGTGGGATGCCACAACCGCGCCGCACCGACCCCAGCAACAGGC
>JAODUH010004970.1:0-10399 GCA_027564835.1 Typhlichthys subterraneus | reverse complement strand
CGCGAGTGAGGGGACATTGGAGCGGGAGATTGGCCGGAGAATCGGAGCAGCGGGAGCGGTATTGCAATCACTTTACCCACCGTTGTGACGAAAAGAGAGCTGAGTCGGAAGGCAAAGCTCTCGATCTTCCGGACAATTTTCGTTCCTACCCTCACCTATGGCCATGAAGGGTGGGTCATGACCGAAAGAACAAGATCACGGGTACACGCGGCCAAAATGGGTTTTCTCAGAAGGGTGGCTGGCGTCTCCCTTCTGAGGAGCTCAGCTATCCGTGAGGAACTCGGAGTAGAGCCGCTGCTCCTTTGCGACGAAAGGAGCCAGTTGAGGTGGTACGGGTATCTAGTAAGGATGCCTCCTGGGCGCCTCCCTTGGGAGGTGTTCCAGACACGTCCAGCTGGGAGGAGGCCTAGGGGAAGACCCAGGACCAGGTGGAGAGATTATATCTCCACACTGACCTGGGAACGTCTCGGGATCCCCCAGTCAGGGCTTGCTGATGTTGCTCTGGAAAGGGAAGTTTGGGGTCCCTTGCTGAAGCTGCTGCCCCCGCGACCCGACTTCGGATAAGCGGGAGAAGATGGGTGGATGGATGGATGGAGGGAACCTGAATTGGGCATCACACTTTTTCCCGACTAAGCCTTGTGTTGGTTTAAACTGCACCCAAAGCATAGTAGAAGCTCAGTAATGGCCTGCTATAGCTACCACGATGCTTCAAAGTGATTTTATGGAGACCCGTAATTTCACCGGGTCATGGCTGAACCTATGCCCGCCAAAGGTGCACCATGGGGGTGTAAGCGTTCGGCCAAGCCCTGCTGGAGATCTATGGAGGTATAAAAATCGTAAACTTTGTCCAATATGCCCCACATTTGATACAGTGACTATTAGAGGTGCACAGGTGCTATATATAGAGTTTAATAAAAACACCTCCCTGGGCTGAGATATTAATATCTGGTCCTGTGTAATGGTTGACTCCCTGTGGCTCTACTGGAGCCTGCTCTAAGGTCAACCAAGGCCTGCTGAAGATTTTGGAGTCACAAGAGGGCTCCACGGAGGTTTTATGGAGCTCAAAAGTTTTACCGGGACATAGCCAAACTTGTGCCCGAATATGGTGCACCGAGGTCGGGTAAGCGTTCGGCCAAGCCCAGCTGAAGATCCATGAAATTTCAGAAATTGTCCAAAATTCTCCAAATAACACACAGTGAATAAGGGACAGCAACAGATGCTTAATCTGTAGTTTTAGCTTCCTGACACTTTTCTGAGCTGAGAAAGTATAGAGTGCATCTTTGATATTTTCAACACTTAATAGTTGAAAAATCAACATTTTCCAATCTGCTTCAGATTTACACCATTGATTGGCAGTGAAACACAGGCACTTAATCCATATTATAATCTTTCAAAGTTATTCCTGTGCTGAGATATTCATATACAAACATTTGCCTATTTTCGGTCCCCTCCATTGGATGCAAAGTAATGGACTGCAATTGGGTTGCCCAAATCAGGAGCACTGACCCAATTGAGGGGACCTGAAATGGGCAGTTGTTGACAATGACACAGAGACCCTATATCTGAAATAACATGCTTCTATGACATTCCTAGCCTGAATAGTCATTAAAAGCCCAATTCAGGTTCAATGCCCAATTCAGCTGCACTAAACCCAATAGAGTGCACCTGAATTGGGCAACCCAATTCAGGTCCCCTCTATTAGATCAGTGCACATGAATTGGGCAAAGGAATATATGTTAATATCTCAGCACAGAAACAAGTTTATAAGATGATATTCAGGATTTAACACCTTTTTATGTCTATTGGTTGGTATAGGTTTGAAGTCGATTGCATCAAGATCTGCTGGGCTCCCGAAATAGGCGCCTGACCATTTCCAATTGGTTGCCTGATTGCAGTGCAGGGCTCCTGAAATGGGCCCCCATGTGTTTCCAATGGATCGCCCAATTGCAGTGCAGGGAGCCTGAAGTGGGCCGGACTCGTCGGCTCCCTCTGGCAGGAAGGAATTGCGGCAAACTTTTAATTCGCGCCCAGTGCCCCCCCGATGTGCCACGGCCGCTGTTCCGATGCGGGCGGCCTTTGGGCACGGCCCCGAAGGCCCTTGCGCCAGCCGCTTATTTTTAGCGCGCTCCGGGGCGAAGTTGGCACGGTGCCCGGCTCGCCAAGATTCACTGCTCCCGAAACGGGCAACACTTTCCCTCAAATCCGGAAAATGACTTTACGTCGCACCGGTAGGGAATTCTCCAAACAGTCTAATATCTCCCATTGGTGCTTTTTAGTCATTCTTGTCTCTGATTGACCGAGCTTAAAATGCTATAACTCACCAACCATTACTCCCAGAGAATAGTTGGGCATTTCATTGGACTCGGTAAGAAGTCCTCTATCCCTGATTGGTGCTTTTTAGCCATGGTAATTTCTGATTGACCGAGAGCTTAAACATATAACTCACTCATAACTATAACTCACCAACTGTTGGTCATATGAAGTATTTAGGCACATCATTGGACTCAGTAGGAAGTCCTTTATCCCTGATTGGTGCTTTTTAGCCATGCTTGTTTTTGATTGGGCGAGAGTTTAAACAGCTATAACTCGCCAACTGTTGGTTTTGGAGAGTATTTAGGCACATCATTGCACTTGGGAGGGAGTGCAATGCTCGTTTCTGATTGGCTAAGATCTTAAATGCCTGTAACTCGCTAATCATTTGTCATAGAGAGTACTTAGACATGTATTTAGACTCAGGAGAGCGTACTCTCACCTATTTGTGATATAACCATCAAAATCTTTATTTTAATAAATTCCACTGTGTTTCTTACCTGGTTTACACAGGCTCTGCATTGGGCAAGCCAATATATATATATATACTCAGTTTTTCATATTATAAGGAGAGGGGGTGACCAGGACTCATCTGTTAGATTTATGTCCTGTCAGACCTCAATACCTATTGCCCTAACAAGGATGATGATGTAAAACTGTCGGTGGAAAATACATCTTTGACCTCTCGTGTGGATTGTAACAATAAATACATATTTCCTTTACACAAAGTTAAGTGGAGGTGTTTTCCATGTCACTTGCACACGAGTCAGGAGCAGGAGTCGTGGTAACGAGCTTACACAACCAACGTCTACCCTTACACAAAATATTGTGTAATAAAAACTCAACAAAAGCATCATATAATTTAAGAAAGACAAAAACTAAGGACATTTACTATATAATTTTTTTTAGTTAGTTTTGCAACCAGGCAATACAGTTCATTTTATTTCAGTTAACGACAATGTTTGTTCCCACCTAGTACTCGTTTCTTCATATTTTTCTGACACATCCCGTTTTTCACCCTCTCATTTTATTTGGAGAAAAAACTCAAATGTAAACTCGCTCAATATTCCTCAGTTGCACATCTGTAGTTCTTTGGGTCGCACATGACTTGTTATAAACCGCTCTGTAAAGTGCACTGTTCAGGTATTGACGGGGAACCTCCCCCTTTTTTGGATTTTGGACCGGTCCAGAAAAATAGTTACATTGTTTTAAGACTGTGCTCAAAGCGAGAACTGCAGATTAAACTGCATGCCTGTTATATTTCTTTTTAATTAATAATTTTTTTGCACGGTGGGCTGTAGGCTACTACGCAGCTGTAAAAATTTTTTAGAAATCCCCCGATTCTCCCAGCCAATCCGACCCTGGTTGCAGACGACTTTGTTTTTTTTTTTAAAGTAGACCTAAACCTAAAGTAGACCTAGTAGTAGTGAATCTGGTATTGCTGGTATTGAATATTTGGTCTAAACTCGACAAAAAAAAAACCAACGCCCCCAAAGAGAAGCTCAGTGCCCCCTTTCCAAAATATTGACTACAGCGCTCCCTGCCGTCCTTTGAACGCCACCTGGGAGGGATGTTACCACCCATGTCGAGAAACCTAGACTAATGCCCCATATCAACAATATAATAAAAGATGTGACGCAAACTTCAGATATCGCTCCATCTGTATTTGTGTGATTTTATGAACAGATACACATAATCACATCAACCAAAGCAAAAGCAAAGGAAAAGAGCAGTATGCAGTACTTACGCTGTTGGCGCTTTCTAAAAATCAGCAGTGCACAAAGAAGTCCTACAATCAATGATCCAATCACCAGCACAGGAGCAATTATTGTGGAGGTCACGTTTGCCTCTGGTTCTAAAGAAATATGGTTAGGGTTAGAGGTAATGTTACGGTTAGAGGTGAAAATATGATGATGTGGACATACATACTTGTTTGTCTCTCTGGGACCTTAAAAAAGGCCTCCCCCACATTCGTTCCAGTGGCATTGTATACATAACACACATAGTTGGGGAAAATGGATCCTGGCAGCAATGTCAGCACACTGGTAAGGTTAAACAGCCCACTGTCTGTCTGCACAGCTTCCATTTTAGCACTTGTGGTCCACTCGTCTTTGCGGCCTCCATCAACAGTGAACCAGCGGATGTCACCTTTTGGGTAGCCACCAACAGAGTTGCAGAAAATGGTTTCTACCGTATTGGTATTACCCTTCTTGCTGATTATATTTGGTGTACTGTATCTGGCTAATAAGAAAAGGTTAAAAATAAAGAGCTGTGAAGTTTAAAAACAATCCTTCCATGCACATTTCAAAAGAAAGACATTGGTATGGTGTACATTTTAGGACATCATCAGATTTCAGCGTCAGTTCTCAGACATTAAACAACACGCCATCGTTCCTTAGACTTAACGGCTTCAAGTCTTGTGAAAATACATTGTCAAATTTAAGTTCTAGTATAATTGGAAATCAACCATCACACAAAGGCATCAGACCGGCTTACGGACTCGCACAAAACGGACTCAAACGAAATGGCATCAGACCTTATGGCTTCAGACCTCAGGCATCAGATGTCAGATGAAACGGCATCAGATTTTATGGCATCATACCTCAGATGAAACGTCAGACTTTACGCCTTAAAGCATAATGGTATCGCGCTAAACAGCATCAGACAAAACTAATTGAAGCACAGCTTTTATTAGCGAATAAACCAAGTTTATCAATGTGGGACAATCTGTAATGGTGTTATATTGATAAGACAATTACTGTAGCCTACACAGGTCTACAAACATAATTGTCGTTTCCTGACATACAGACACACACAGCCAACATTGAAATGAAAATAAATATACGCCCCTTAAGTTAATCACAAATTACATTGAAAACAATGGGCATTCTGGGGAGGTGAGTGGGGCTTAGCACAACAACAGTTATATGGGTGTAACACTTATACAGAGATGTTTGGTACAGTATGTAACATTTGCCTTGTATTTGACTACTCATACAGTGTCTTTAGTTTCACCAGCTTCAATCAAATAATTTATTTAATTTCATTTACGGTTGAGATCGCCAAGTTTTCCTCTGCGCTTTCCAATCAACTTCAATAACTCATTTTCAAGCACAAGGGCTCTCTCAGAGTCATTTTCCATTGTCAAACGTAAACTTTGTTTTACCACAACATAAATGTTTTTTTACAATTACCACGGCTTAACAATGTCTCTTAATTTCACAAGGCGACTCGCCGTCGACAGTTCATTCATGCTGTTGTACTGAGATTGCGGTCTTCTCCAACTCCAAGCAAGGAAGCTTTCCAATGTTAGTCCACTCTATAAAGTTTTTGACATTTGTGTTGGCCTTTCGTTCGATTTATCCATAAATCCATGAGAAGGGCAACACCACGAGTGAACGAGCAGGTAGCACATTATCAACGCACTTCCGACACTTCTTTGCAGTACAGAATTTATTTGTCAAAAGGTCTCAAACAGCTTCATAATTCCAACAATAATTGGCAGTAAACGAACTTTAACTTAATTCCAATAGATTGTTTTCTAAAGAGATCAAAAGTGGTCAAAAACTGTATGCAACTCCCAGCACTCATTCACCCTGCCACCAAGCACCAAGCCGTTGTCCCTCTTCATACGTCGGCCCTCCCCCCTAGGTGTAGCCTATGTTTTACCGTAAACATGGTAAATACGCATTGAAGCCTATAATATAAAAGCTTACTAAAAACAATATTCAATAACAGTTCTTAAGGATCATGCCGATAAGAAACTGGTAGGAGGACACGTAATGGCTACAATAGTTTATGGGATTATGTGAGGGTAGTTTTTCTATGGTGCTGCCTACACACAACCTGTATAGGGGTGCCTATACCATGCACCGAAAGGCGCGGCTACCCTGTCTAGGTGAACCTTGTAGGCTAAACAAATTCCCATGAGCTGATTAAGTTGCTATTAGCCTAATAGGGATGTAGGCTATGGGAGGGTTCACCTAGACGAGCTACCCGCGACGCACGGTGCATGGTATAGGCAACATGCTGATTTGCCCATGGCGCATGTGCAGTTCCAGACATGGTGAGGCAGCTGGTGCGCTTTGTCTGTCCGTGCTGTCCATACAGGTTTGTTCATTCGTTTTTTGGAAAATATAATGAACAACTCCCTTTTCCATATTTAACAGAATATGTTAATATGTTGAGCAGAATATGCCAATATTCTACAATCAAGCATCTGCCATCCATCTGTGCATGCTCGCAAAACAGCACCCTTCAAAAATAAGACAGTACTTTTAGGACCATTAGTATTTTCATTTATATTTAAATGTTAATGTGCGTGCTGCACAGATGGAACCTTTTTGTGCGATTGAATATGAAACTGAGAGCGAGACGTGCAATACCTTTGCCCACTTCTCTTGCTCTATCTCTGGATATTCAAGTATTGCTTAATGATCAGCATGCCTATGTCAAGGACAGACCGTTACAATTGATCAAAATAAAGTATGCAGAATAGGCCAAACTTGTTTAATTTATTTTACAATATTGATATATTGTGCTTGTGTAATTTTCTGGTTTATTATTGACAAAAGTAAACTGAGTTTACAGCAATGCACAAAATATAATTATACGTATTTAATTTAATTTAGTTAACTTTCAGTCAGTTAATTACAAAATCAATCTGTTTTTCTTTTTATGTAATATTTTTTCTGTTTTACAAAGGAGAAATGGAAAATTAAGCACCTTTTCATGTTTTATCCAATGTTCCTGTACAGAAAATCCATTGGCCAAAAGATAAACAGACCAAAAAGGTTGTTTTTCATTTTCAGATATCCAATTTCAAGACGGATAATGAATGATCAAAAGGTACACAAAGCTAACTGTTGGCTGTTGGCGCTAAGCCCCGCTCAGTTCCCCAGGATGTCCCTTGTTTTCAATGTTATTTGTGATTATCTTAACGCATATGTTTCTTTTCATTTTTAACTTGTTAGTTTCTGTGTGTCTGGAAACTGCAATTATGTTTGTAGACCTGTTTAGGCTACAGTAATTGTGTAATTGCGCCTCCAGAGTTTCCAATTCCAGAGTTTCCGGCTCCGCCTTTGGGGCTTCCCAGCTCCGCCTTTAGAGTTTCTGGGTACTCCCACGGCTCCGCCTACCGGGTCTCTGGCTCCGCAGTTAGGGTTTCTGGCTTCCCCTCCAGAGTTTAGGGCTCAGCCTCCAGAGTTTCCACTTTAAGGGTTTCCGGCTCCGCCTCCTGCGCCTCTGGCATGTGCCTCCGGCTCAGCTGCCACCAGGGTCCTCCGCCTCCTGTGAAGCGCCCAAGGGCGTCGGCTGCCTTCGGAAGCCTCATGCTTGGCGTCCGGTTCTGCGTCGTCCTCCTTCCCATGGGGCCTTTTGCTGCCATCACAGGCCTTAAGGGATGGGGGAATCCTGTCATGGTTCCAGCCGTGCCATGGTTTTTTTTTTCTGTTTCCTTGTGTTTTTTTTTGGTTCCCCAGCCTATGTGTCACTGACCTCGTGTTGATTGTGTATTGCTTTCATCTGTCCCTGGTTATGCCGTGTCCAATGATGTGTCTTGTTTGAGCCTTTGTGTGATTTCTCTGTTAACTTATGTTTGGTTGTACGTGTTCCTGCCTGTCTGTTCCGTGTTTATGTTTGATTAAACCACCAGAATCTACTGTGTGTTTGGGTCCTTCCCACTCCATAACTGTGACAGTCTGAGTGCGTATGGTCTGATGCCTTAATGTGTGACAGTTTATGTCCACTTATGCTAGAACTTGACTTGACTGGCTCCTCATTGCAGCCCGCATCAGATCCCCATTGCAGCCGGCATCAGATTCAAGACACTGGTGCTGGCCTAGAAGGCAGTAAAGAAAACTGCCCCGAGCTACCCTTGAAGCAATGATTTGATTCCTTATACTGTAGCAACAAGGGATTAAACCTAACCTCCCCAAGGAAAATTTGAGCATCACAAACAACACATTTTACTGTATTCTGGGTGGGCAAGTCTTTATTTACATTAAGTTAAACACAAAACTCAGGCACCAGGTGACAAAATATTATGCAGTAGCCTTACTGCATTATATTTGCCTGAGTCTTTTATGCATTGGTTTCAAATTCTCCTGTTGATCAGTTGATAAAATTCTCTCACTTATTATTTCTGCTGAGTATAAGCATGCTTTACTGTTCTATTTAGTGTATTTTGTTAAAGGACCCATTCCATGAAAACCAAGTATTTCTAGTTGTTTTTAGAATTAGCAAAGTCGATGTGACACGGAGAAGTGGTAAGACTTTCAAAGTGGACTGTTGCTTCCTGGTCTGTATTGGCTAAAAAAGGGAGAGGGGCTGGGAAACAGGCAAATGAGAGAAACGTGCATATGTTGCGTAGATTACTGCACAGTTTGTTTAGTAACGCCCCTATGAGGATATGGCCAGCTACTATCAGTGTATCTAGTATCAGTGAAATATGCAAGGCAAGGAACTGATGTTAATCGCCAGTACACAAACCGTAAGTAAAAGTTAAATTTTCAACATTTGCAGATGACCAAATCTGTAAATATATTATTTGAAACAGTAACTTCAGGCTACCATAGCATGAACAAGTTGAGTCTGCAGGACAGGCATATTATCAATCAATAATCAATTAATAACTACATCAGATTAGTATAAAATATTGTTCAGAAACCGTAAACGGATTAGAAATAGGCTGCTTAAATAATGTTGTGTTGATTAACCTAAACATTGCTCATTGTTAAAGATGCACTCGCGTGTCATACCGAAATTGTATCCCCTGCCGGAAACAGATTGCCGTTTTTGGTAAGGAGAGTAATAATGTTTTTATCTTGGTCAGTGATCAGTCATATCATCGTACATTTAACGTTACATCCGAATCAGAATATGTCTGTTTAATTTTAACATTTGTTTAACCGAAAAGCCTATCACTTTGTGTTGTTGCTAGCAGCTAGCCACCTATCTATCATAACCCTGTAGCGGCAAGAACGTCTGCGGCTTCGTGCTATGTAACCCTTCTTTCTTTAATTAATGCGTGCTTATGGGTACATGGCTGTTTAGCGGGCAAGGATGGCTGCAATGTTGTGCTATGATATATTTGAACCTTTTATTCATGAAACAATGTGCTTAGTAGATACATGGCTGGTTATCAAAATGTAACACCATTCCTACACAGGGCTGTGTGACCAAGCTGCTGCTGTGCTGTTGACACGAACAATGAACTACATTCTGCCTGCCGTATCCTTTACAGTAGTCTGGATGGCGAGGCGGAATTCATGCGTAAAATTAACACCTGAAAACAATGCTGAAATTAAACCATATGTGGTCCAAAACCCATAAAACTATGTTCAAACCGCATTTGAGTAGCCTGCACTGGTACCAGCAGTAAAGCACGTCACGTGACGTGCATCACGACAACACAGCTACATGGAAGTCGGGGCGGGGTGGGCAGTAACTTGTTAAATTTAAAGCAACAGTCACTGAAATCAGTTATCTAAAGAGTTGTTGTATGATATGCTATTCCACATTAACTATGTGGTATTTTCACCTAGACTTGACAATTACATTGCATTGAGAAGTCAAGGAACTGTGTCAACAAGTGAAAAGGAGCATGAAATTACTCCTTTAAGTGAAGTTACTTCTTTAAATGTGCATATAGCTCACTGACAACACTTATTCACGTTAGCATGTGCAGTAGCGTTTGAGTTGTTGAAACCTCTCAAAATCTAATAGTCCACGTCCAGTATAATTTGGATGAACGGCAACTAAAATGTAAACATGCTACAAATAACATTTCTTGATATTCCATAATGTTATGCAAGAAATTATAAGGTTCCCTGACTTTCCCCATCTGGAATATACTTCTTAGAATTCCATGATTTTCCAGAAATTCCATGACCAGTGGGAACCCTGTATTCACTTCAACTAATTATGAGTGGAACTGTGAATCAGCAGTTTAACAATACTGACTGTTAACTGAAACACAGGCCGTTTCTCAATACCAAGTATGCAAACTGCGTACTCGCGTTCTTGGGAGTTCGTTCTTGAGAAGTTAAGTTCGTAAGTCCGGACTCCCGAGAACGGGAGTACGCAGTAC
>JAODUH010004969.1:0-10399 GCA_027564835.1 Typhlichthys subterraneus | reverse complement strand
ACTACGGGCGGTATTAGGGGCGGGGCACCTGTCACTTTTGAAAGGGGGCGTGTTTGATGAAAGCATATTTACTCTTTTCTCTCCCCCCCGGTGGGCATGGTTTTCAGAGCTGTGCCCCCCCCCTCCTCTCTCACTCTCTCACTTTCTCTCTCTGGCTTAAGTAACTCGCTCCTGGTAAATACGAGCCTGTAGTTTACACTTAGAATGTCACTTTAATATCACTTTTTTTACATTTTGGTCTGCTACCATGGCAACTACTAGATTCCCTTTGCACTCTATCCCACTAGCCACCATCCTACTCTCGCTCTATTAAAACTCTGCTTATAAGCAAAGTAGCACATCTCTCTGGAAACCTACTGAGAGACAGACAGACAGACACACACACACACTGTTTGGTTTGTTTGTTTTCACATTATCTGGTGTTCACCTGCTGTGGATCCGGGCCAACGGGAGACAAGACATATAAGATCATATAAGCTGACGCAGCCATATAAATATTATGTTATTATTATATTATATATAATTATATTATATTATTTGTAAACGTGCCAGTAAAGCATTTGAATTGTATACTGACCCCTAGCCTGAAATATATGTTTATTATTACATTATAAGTACACTCCAACAACATGTCTGTACCACATGCATTCAAATTGAACAAAATTCCCTCACAACCAACATAGTACTGGTAGTTTAAACCTACCTAAAAGCTGTTGTGTGACAGGATTCACTACCCACAAGGTAATTGAACACAAAACTAAGTTTTCATAACCTGTCAAAATGAAAGATCTAGGTTTTATGGAGAGAAAAGCACATACAGACGTGAGGCATATTTTGTATAAAATATGAGGTGAAATATGACGAGTCTCTCTATTGCCTGTAGGCCTGTACAGTTTGGTCTCCTGTTCTCCTCTTCTGTTTTTGATTTGACAGGTTATGAAAACTTAGTTAAAACATTTAATAGAATTAAATGCCCCCCCCCCCGGTGGGCATGGTTTTCTAGAACTCTACCCCCACTCCTCTCTCTCACTCGCTTTCTCTCTCTCTGGCTTGTCTTGTCACCATTCTTCTTGGTCATGTCTAAAAATGTATTTGCACTTTTTTAAACCACAACAAAATTGATACTGATCAAAAAAGATGTGTTATGGCATCTCATTTACATTACACCAAACCTCCTTTGGGCCGGTGACTAGTTTAAACAAAGACTTGGGCCTTTCAGCTATGTGGCCTGAAGGGATTGGGATAATAACTGCATAACAAACTTAATTGACACAGAAAGACTTTCCAATCAAAATAGTATTTAAATATGTAGCACTAATATGAAGGTCAACAAAGACCATCACGAAAAGCCCGACTAGGCCTAATAAAAACTAAAATACTAGATTATGAATCTCTGCAGATCTATGAAAATAATCAATTTGATCTGAGAAAACCACATGCATTATACCATTATAGCTGGTTTTCATTTCCTGGAGATCCTGAAGATTTCCATCTCAGTAGATCCACTCTCACACTGAATGGAAGATGAGAAGATGACAATAGATCATTTTTAATAGATATACATAAGATGTATTTTGATCTAGCACCTAGTATAAGTGCATAATGCTTGCTTTATTTAAGAAACCTATTACACTCAGTCATTACAATTTTGGTTAACAGTATATTAGAAGCATGAGCAGTACACCCTTAGCTGAGAATCTGACAGAATTTCATATAGATCCTTCAGGCGCACCTAAATAGGCTCCGCATTCCAGTAAAGATCCTGACTGACTGGTTAACTCTGGGTTAACCAGGGTCCAGGGGATGGGGTGGGAGAGAGCAAGACGGGGTGGGAGGCTATTTAACCACTGCCGTTTGCAACCACTTCTTGTAGCAGCTTCAGCAGTGGGTAGCTCCAAGACTGCATCTGCTGTTGCTATTACCGGTAGTCTACTGAACACATCAGATCGTCTGAAATAAATCCCAGGTTGGTACATTCTCTCGGACGACCCCAGCGCTTTTGCCAGACAAGTTTACCGACCATGATAAATGTCAACTTGTCAAGAGGGGTCCATTAAGTTTAATAAACCGATTATCAAGTCCCACGTCGTTTTAATGAAAAAATTACCAAATGAAAATGACAAATATTTTTATCTCATATAAATGAGAAAATACCTTGTATACATTGATAGTTTATTAAGTGAGCAGCAATTCTGTTTGGTTTTAGAAATACAGGTGCATCTCAAAAAGTGAAGACATTTCAATAGCCTAATTCAATGGACAAAGTGAAACTCATACAGTATATATCGTGGATTAATTACACACAAAGTGAAATACTTCAAGCGTATTTGTTTTAATCTTGATGATAAAAAACCTCAAATTAATTAGGCCTACCTCCGAAAATTTGAATATGACATAAGACCAGTGAAAATAGTCATTTTAATTCAGACATGTTGGCCTTCTTAAAAGTGTGTTTGGGTATAAGCTAGCAACACCATTATAGAACCAGGTATTGGTACATTCGGCAGTGTGCAAGCTATGCTTGGGGCCACAAAACTGACAAACACGCCACTGATCATTCACATTCACCACCAGCAATGCACAGGGTTTACCCATGACATAAACCCTGTGCATAGCATTTTTAAACCAATGCAGCCTTCCTTACCTTTCCGGCAAAGTTATTAGTCGTATTAGTTATTATGGCGTGCCAACATTGACGGTCGTGCATTAAGATAACGTTACTTGGGCCCAACGTTTGTAGCGGGTGTAGACTACAGTTGACATTTGCATTTGCAATAAGAAGCCTAATTCAAAAGATCGGCTCCGATTGCGAAATATTGAAAAACGTAAATTGTTAGTTATCATATGTGTGCTGCTTATGCTACTGCGGTCAAACCAGCCATCGTTTTCATTTGCTTGGTCAAGCCAGCCACTCAATATTTTAGAGTGCGTCTATATTGTAAACATTGCCGTACTTGCAAAGATTGTGCCGACAGATTAATACAAGCGTCTCTCTCTCTCTCTCTCTCTCTCGAAATTGAGGGGGAGAGAGATACAAGTTAGCCTACCAAGTATGGCAACTTCAGCCAAAAGCACCGGTCTCTTGGTCCTCCCGATAGTTAAATCGTGTCAACAATTTCTGAACAGTGGGTGACCATATCGGACGTCGCACCCAGTCTATGATTCTATCAAATGAAACGTCGATCATATCTGTAGCGTAGGCCTATGTAGGCTACACGTGGCCTCCGTAACATTTATCTTAGGCTACAACGTTGTGCTTGGTAGGCCAACCACTAACCTATAGAAAAGAGGCTAACCTAAAGCACACATTAAACATTTCCACTCAATGCTTTGCAAATTTGCAACCATCTGATAAGTCACAATAATTAATAAAATATAGCATGATAAAATGGTAATCGTAATATAGTGGCTTTAAAAATTTGAACAAAAACAAAAACAGGAGGGTATAACTAAGACATTACCTTTTCCTTTACTCTCAACATCACGTTTACGTCCAAGATTACATACAAAAATAAAAAATGTTTCCTCTTCAGATTTCTTCCATTTAAAAAAAATATATATATATTTTTTTAATACGTTTTTTATTTTTATTATTCAAATAATATTTCTTATTGTGAGAAATATTTTTTAGGTTTACACTTATGCCATCTACTGGTTGTAAAATGTTTCTGAAATAGTACAACAAGCAGAAAATACAAACATGTATATTAACAGTCATCACATTTACATGAAGATCAAAAACACACAGATTTGTAAAAATAGTTTTCATGTCTTCATGTCCTCCTCTGGACTTTCCCTTTCCTCATACTCCTCTTCCTCATCGTCATCCTCGTCAAAGTATTTTTCTTCTTCATCTCTGCTAACTATGTCCAAATTGTCATAATCTGGGTTCTCATCCACGTCACTGCAACACACGTACAAATAAAACCAAGATGGTTATTTAAGACATTTTGAGTATCAATATTTAGTTTGAGATGGCAAAACAACCCTTGACAAGTTTGCAGTAATATTGTGACGTTACAAAAGAGAGAGAGAGAGAGATGTTCAGGTTACTTATAGACCTATAGTTGAAGTCCTTGTCTTTGCCATCCAGGAAGCGTTGGTGCATCTGACTGATGAACTCGCCTCTCAGCAGGGCCTTTTCCTCTGGCCCGGGCTCCCAGGCCCCCTCCTGTGTCCTGTGATCTAGAACACACACACACACACTCCTGTTATCCTGTCATCTAGAACACACACACTCCTATTATCCTGTTATCTAGAACATACACACACACACCTATTATCCTGTGACCTAGAACACACACTCCTATTGTCCTGTGAGCTAGAACACACACACATTCCTATTATCCTGTGATATAGAACACACACACAGCTATTATCCTGTGATATAGAACACACACACACTGCTATTATCCTGTGATATAGAACACAAACACACTACTATTATCCTGTGATATAGAACACACACACACTCTTATTATCCTGTAAACTAGCGTAGGAACACAGAGGATGCAAACTGATTGTGGGATGAGGGAAAAGGGTGAAGAGCAGATAGAGTTATATCATCATGAGAAGGTCAACAAACTGTCATGGGGAGAGAGAGAGAGAGAGAATGTATGTTATTAACATCTAAGCAATTGTAGTTTTATCTGATGCACTAGTGTGGCAGATAAAAATAAAGATATAATTACATTATAATTAGAATCTACATGTGGTAAATGTAAAATTCTACTAGATTTTTATTTTCTTCAATCACAAGCAGTTGATACTGATGGTACTTTGGATTTTGGCTCAAAAATGTTCATAATATTTTTTCCGTGCTCAATGCTAACGTAACGTTATCGTTTTTGTCGATGAACCACTCAATTTAAAAAGGAATAAAACAACAGGAGGGAGAAGTTATTTTAGTACAGGATGACCAAGTCCCACACAAAGCCTCTCTCTTCAACAACACACTACATAAGGCTGCCTCAGGGGTATTGACATGCCAAATGCAAGAGAAGGCAACACACACGACACCACGGTATATATCAGTGTACATACAATAATACAGCATGAGCCAATGTATTCGTAGCCGTGACACCCCTAGCTCTACAACCTAAGCCCTCCCTCACCGTCTTCTTCCTCATCCTCGTCTTCTTCCTGTGCACAATCCTCTTTCTCCTGCTCTTCCTCCAGTCGATTCTGAATCAACCGCTCCTGGTAGGAGTCCAGGAGGATGTGGGCTAGCCCCCCTGCGCCTCCTGGGCCTCCTTCAGCACCTCCCTGCATGGCCTCCTGGGAACGCTCCAGTATCTGTGACCAAAATACATGTGTGACATTATGTATCCGGTGGCTGTCTCTGTAGGTAAGTACACAACAAGTAGCACAATGCAAAAACAAAACTGGCTGTTAGAATTAGTGCACACATTTTACTGTAAGATGATTTTGTTGGGACCGTTAAGATTGAGGTTGCACTAATGTTTTGGTATTCCTGAAATGTATTTTATTTCACTTTATTTTGTGCTAAATGTATAATGCACTATTATTTTTTAACAAGCTCTTGCAGATTCAATATCAATTAAAGACTGTTATATAGACTGTTATATATATATATATATATATATTAAATACAATAAAATACATTACATTAATACATTAAAATATTAAAACCAGTTAAAGGTAGTCAGTGATTGCAACACAATACACTTTGTGAAGTTAAGCAAATATCTGCTCATGGTCTGCTAGTTGCCAATTCTCTGTACATGCTGAAAACTATAATCTAGTGCTTCTACACTGCCTGGCTTTGTAATAAGGAACACAAAGTGGTTCAGGCGGCACAACACTATGTGTTACCAATGTGGGTGACACAGATTCTGAGGGAGCACCTTATGGAATCGACTGGATTTCTATATTATCAATAATGTAGTTATCCGATTAATCGAATAAATAATCAATAGATTAATCGAAAAATTATCGATAGATTAATCGACAAAAAACTAATCGTTTGGTACAGCACTATTGCAGGCCTCTCCCCCACCTGCATGAGGTGACCTTTCCCTATGCTCATACGGTTCTGTACTCCCGCCAATCCAGCTGTGCTCCAATAAGTGAGCTGGAGGAGTTACTATTGACGCTATGTCCGGGAGAATGTGACATTAACACCCCACTTCCCCTCACCTCATCGTCAGTCAGGTACTGCCCAATGTACTGCTCATACAACAGAGGCTCCCTTACACGCATCTGCTCCTCACTGAAGTACTGGCCCTCTGGTGGGAGAGAAGGAGAAGAGAGATGGAGGTGTAAATATTATAAATATTATTAAATACATTTGACCAAACTCGTGAACTTATAAAAATCTGGATTTTATGGGTTGAAAATATATAATATATATCCAATATATCCAAAGTTTAATTGGCCAACCTTGAACTTAACTTGGATTTAAACTGTTTCTCTCTCTCTCTCATATATATATATATATATATATATATACATACATACATATATATACACACACATTTTATATATATATTTTTTTTTTTGTCTAAAACTGAATTGAAACATTTTTAAATTGTGATACATTTATTAAATACTGTAGTCATTAATGTGTGGTGTGTAGTGAATAAGGTGGATGGGGGTTAGAGCCCACCCTAACCCTAAAGACGACATGGTCGAGCTGACAGCAGGGATGTAGCCTTTCCATGTCTCCGACCCTAACACTGCATCATCATAGACTGCAGGGATATAATTCGAGATTTGGAATATTGCTGTACAAACTTTTAAAATATTCCACCTTCGCACTAAACACACACAAAAAAAGAAAAAAAATATATACATTCTTCAAGGCTGGTAAAAATGAAACTTTGGATATTTGAATAACATTTTTCCAAATGTCTGTTTGTGGTTAGAAAATGTAACTGATAAGCATTAAATGGACCGAATCAGACTCAGAGCTGGTTTGAAGTTACACTTAAAATCCTCCTGTTGTTTCCAAGACAGTACACATTTGAGAGCAATGGGGAGCCCATACCCTTCTGCAAGGCCCGCAGGGCGGCATAGCGCTGGTTTCGGACCCGGGTCCTGTCCGACCGCCCCTGGGCTCGTCTCTGGATTACTCTGCAGTAGTGCTGTGCCCGTGGATCATAGCTGAGGTGGGAGAACGCAGGCAGATGCTGGGGTTTCAGATGGGCCTGGAAACACACAGAAAAACCATGTTGTTGTTAATTACTCTTTCACTTCTTGGGACTTGGGTACAAGCTAGCTATTGTGCAACAACAATGTGAATCCACCTTACGACTGCACAATAACATGCATATAATTCCCAGCAGCCTGCAGCCCACAAGTTTGTACACTGAACATACTAGTGTACAGTACATGTCTTTGATGTGATATTCTGTAAAATAACCACATGTAATCCATGCAAACACGTGGACAGAAGAAAAGGTAATAATCAGGAATAAATAGAATGAAAACAGAATAAGAAATACTGATTAGCCAGTGTGAACATATAAGATCATGAATGCAGTGTAATCGTAGTATAGATTCAAAAACATAAAGATACTGGGTGATCCACCGTAAGGAGGCAATACTTACTGTATGTGGTGGGTGGTGGAGCTTGGAAGCTGTTACCCAGCTTAACAGAGCTGATTCTGATGCTAGCCTGATGGCAGAGGGCCAAACAGGCTGTGTGAAGCGTGCTTCCCAATGGATCTTCTCGGCTGTTCTCTCTATGTGGTGCAGGACACTGCGTTGCATTTGTTTGCGATTCCCAGAGCACATACTATAGCGATGCGGCTGAGTAGTGGAATAGTGGTCCTCCTGTTACTGATTAAACCCACCACTGTTGCATTGTGGGTAGTCTCAGCCTCTCCCGTCCATTAGTCCGACTGATACATACTGTATACGCCTTTAAGTTCGACAGCGCTTTTGGGAAGTATTACAGTCTATTTTGATTGGTTGTTAACGTTGTTACTCACAAGTCTATATCTATAATTCGGGTGCAACACTAGTGCAGTGTTTTATTTACTTATTTCAGTTTATTATAAGCAGCAACCATAGTCTACTATTTTAGCAGATGTACAAGACCTACAAATGGCCAGACTCAATTAGTCGTTTCTCAACAAGTTTCTAGTTGGTCGTCGTGAACGTCATTCAAAATACCTCAAGTAGGCGGGTCTTGATGCAATTAGCCAGCGCTGTGTCCCAGACTTTCCGCATGTAAAGGCTGGCTCTATATCGAGGGTGAGAATCTGAAGCAGTTGAATTCAGACCAGGCAGGGAACAGCTGTGAGTGAGCAGCGGCTAATGTTCTGCTGCCAATAGGTACCATCTGTGGTCTCTCTGTCAGAAAGTCCACAATCTGTGTTGAGGCAGCTTCACTGGCAGCTTCAGGGATATGAATACTGAAGTAAAACTTACTGTATGTCAGCATACTGACATACGCCCTTAATGTCCAGATAGGATAAGGCAGAGAGAAATAATGGCGTTGGTGGATGGCTTAGCAACAAATAACTCAACTTCCACTAGATGTCACATTAAGCATACCAGCATCTCAAACCAAAACTAATTATCTGTGGGCATAAAACCAACACAAACATACACACACACGCACACGCATGCACTCAGCATGTAAAACTGCACAGGAAGGGTGATATGTAGCATACCTGGTATCGCTCCAGAAAAACCAGCGGTTTGCTCCTGTATTGTTGCAGCAGCTCCACTCTACGTTGATCTAACGTCAGTTCTGCATCTCCTATCTGCTGACTCTTTACCAAGCTTCCACTTACAGCTATAATCTCCACCATGGCACCCACAAAGCCAGGCACGGGTTCGAAAGGGGCTAGGGACTAAATCACAAACATTATTTGTGTATAACATAAAGAAGGTGGTCTGCTAAATGTCATAGGGGATAGTCATCTGTATTTTCTATAGTATTATATTATTAGTACAATGGAATGGAAGAATAGAATGGTCAATCAATCTCACCTGTTTTTTCTGAAGTGACTCTTTGATGTTTCCAAAGGTGGACTCTATTCCAGATGGAAGCACTGTCCTTGGCGTATAGGTATCTACTTCTGGTGCGGTGTCAGGTGTTCTACTTCTACTAGTGATAACATCACTCGAATCAGATTTTTCTGGTGGATCTATTTCACCCCACATGACTATATATTTATCGTTGTCCAATACACAGACCTGGCGTCTTTCACGTCACATATATGACTATAACATATTACATTAATGTAAGATCATATATAAATTCGTCATTTTGTTACAGGTAATAATACGCGCATTTTCGTTAGGCATTTTTGTCCGTCCTCATTTATGTTCCCTTCAAATGTTCAATGTTCTGTGCATGGTTCCGTGCCTCTTCTTCTTTTATTATATGGCAGACAATGCTCTTTTGCGGCTCATCGCTGCCTCTCGCGTCATTTGATAAAACTGCCATCTCAGATCCATGGTGATGGATCTGGGACTATTAAACTAACCTGACATGCCAGAGGAATTGTTGTCACAAGTCCATCTGGGGAGCCGTACATTGAAACTGTTTGTGAATGGCTGTACTTTCAAAAACATACTTTATAGTTGATTGGATGAACCATCTAGTCGTTTTCGCTGTAGGCACCATGGTCGGCACACATAAACCACGCCCGTATATCTATAAACACGATGCTGATTGGAAAACCACTCCCTATATATAGGGTTATAACCAAGCTATAAACGGGCGTGATTGGAAAGTTCAGTTGCTACTCGGGCACAAAATTATTCCAAGGCTTTCCAGACTGATTCTCACGGCGAAATTAAACTGAAGATCGCGAGATCCGGATGGTCTTGCGAGGCTATTATAAAACTAAAGAAACGTCTTTCTTTGTACCATAGTGAATTCTAAAATGGTTTCGACTGAATATGTGAACACACCAAGACAGATTAACAGGCTATTTTTGTCACAAAGTGGCCTATATGTTTGAGACAAATGTTTGAATCTCAAATATGTAAATATGTACTCTAGGCTTATGCGTTTTGATTAAATAAAAACCTAGTGACATCCTTGAAGGCAATGGTCTGTCTGACTGGTATACTGTGAGTAAATGTGCGTGTTTACTTTCCTACCTCTCCCCAACTCTCCCTTTTTGTATTTGCCCAGCAGTAGCTATAGCTACATTTCTAAAAGACTGATGTGCATGCAGGCCTATAGGACAATCATGTAATATCCTACAGTATATTCCATGAAGATGGCTGTAACACAATTACTAACAAAAGCAGTAAACTAGTCAAGTCAAGTCATTTTATTTATAAAGCACATTTAAAAACAGCAAATGCTGATCAAAGTGCTGTACACATCAATGCAATGCAATACAATTAATAAATAAAATAAAACAATAAAACACAATACACAGCAAACAAGACAGTTTTAGCATAGTGT
>JAODUH010004967.1:0-10400 GCA_027564835.1 Typhlichthys subterraneus | reverse complement strand
CTCCCACGAGTGGTGGGCCCATAGGATGGAGATGGAGGCGCCACGTTGCTTTTTCGGGCTGTGCCCGACTGGGCTCCATGGCAAACCCAGCCACCAGGCGCTCGCCGGCGAGACCTCCCTCTGGGCCTGGCTCCAGACGGGGGCTTCCTCCGGGCAGGGTAACTCCTTCTCTTAATGATTTCTCATGGGAGTCTTCTGAACCATTCTTAGTCTGGCCCCTCCCCTGAGACCACTTTACCTTGGTGGACCCTACCAGGAGCACAAGGCTCCAGACAACACATCCGTCAGGTTCATAGGGGCACCCAAACCTCTCCACCACGATAAGGTGATGGTTCCCGGAGAGGGACAGATGCTGTATATGTTATTCATTTCACAAATTTACACATTTTCACTTACAGTATGTTAGTGGGTAATTGATAAACTACCACAATGTAATATTAGTAGCTTTTAATTAATAAAATTATAATAACTCTTTAACGTTGCATATCCTTACTGTACAGGTATGTGCGTTTATTGTCCTTAAAACAGCGTATACAGGCAGTTTGAGATAAAACTTTAGAATTTCAGATATTTTCCGATTTTAATGTTGCAATGATTCATATTTCAGAGGACCAGTGGGTAGCATGTTGCCAGAAATTATTTTACTTACAGAAATTCTTATTTGGCGGGACCTAGTTACTCTTAACACATTCATATTCAAAGATTCTTTCTTATAAATTGATACCAATTTTATTGAACGTATTTAACATGTTTTACATTGGTTACTTGGTTAGCTAACCTTACTATACAAGAAATGTGCGAGACCCAAGTGATAAAGTGTGTTTGAGTGCATACAATCACTGAAACACTCCCTTCAGGGTTCCAGGAGGAACAAGCTCAAAAGGCAATGGCTGCGATGATGTTTTTATATCCAGGCTTCACAAGCCGCAGTTTGAGTGGGTTTTAAATATGAAAGCTCTGTCAGACTGATGCCTGAAACACAACTGATATTCCATGTCCACAAGACAACAGACTCTAATAAAAGATAGCAGCATCTCTCAGGGATAAAGAGTTACCTCACATTGCAGACATTTTGTCTGTGAGGTGAGGGGTACTTTAGCAGGTGCTAGCAGGTTCTTTAAACTCCCCACCATCTTGTTTCCTGTAGTTTGAGGACGAGCAGCAAGTCTTCATTCAGTCTTCTTGATATTATGGGCTCTCTTTGTGTGCTGCGGTGACGTATGAAGAGACAGATGACGGCCGGTATCGTGCTAGCACGGCGATAATTGCACTTGTTTACATCTCCTGTGGGAAATCAGCAGAGGCTCATCATTCAGATGAGAGGAGAGGAGAACAGGCAGGAGGGAGTTGTATGAGAGATGCTTTTTCAAACCATCCGCCTCATGTGCATTGTCATGTGAACCATGGCATTTCTGCTCTGAAGCATGTTCTCTTCATTTTCCAAAATGTGTGTGTGCATGTGTGTTGTGTGTGTGCACGCGCACGTAACCTGATATTCAGGTGGTGCAGGCGGGTGTGCAAATAAGTGAGTAGAATTTGTTACCACGGCAACAGGCATTCACTGAGTCGGTGCAACGGAATGGCTGGTGCAGTTCTATTAGAGAGAGGCAGTTTCCATAGCGACTCCACATTGCAGCTGCCTATGCAAGATTGTGTGTGTGTGTGTGTGTGAATCCTGTGTGAATCTCAGACCTCATTAGGCGCCTTTGCTTTGTATGACTTGCTTTGTACTATTTTATTATAATTTTTTTCATCCTTCCCTAATTTTTCATGGGATCAACCTCAACCCCCCCACCCCATGAGTTCTCGGCTGCCCTATTTCCCTCCCTCTCCCCCTCTCTCTCTCTCTCTGTCTGTTCCATGACAGTTGAAGGATAACCAGGTGCCCCCGCTTGTTATTTATGTTTCCACTGTGACTTCCCGTCCTGCAGATTAGCCACAGGTCCCATACAGCGTAGATGCTAGTCCTAACTGGAACACTCTGACAGCAGTCACAGTCTTTTGGAAGACTCTTGGACCGTACCATTGATGCCTGGAAGGGGTGTGGGGGGGTTCGGCACATGTAGTGGGATATTGTACCACTGCATGCAACACTGTGGGGACATGGTAGGGAGGGGCACAAAGACAGAGAGCACAGCGAATGAGAGGGCCCTGGACATTCCATCTCTGCAGGTCGGAGGACAGAATCATCAATACACCATACAGACCTATAGCATTTTAGAAGAGACACACCACTTGAGTTCTAAATAGAAGTCTGTGGAGAAGTCCATAATGCCAAAATGGAGGTTGGATGCATATATCCCACATTTTCCCCAAGGAGAAAATGGTCTGCTGGGCTAAATGTAAACTTATTAAGCTAGTCGTGTGGTTGCACTGACGCCAGAGTACAATAGCGCATGTGTAGCGCACGTAACCTGTGGGGAAAAGTTTAACCTTATTTTGGGGTCACCAAAAAAGTCACCAATGACTGGAATATTTTTCTATATGAGTATAATTTCCATATACAGTAGAGGCCATGCAGAATGTCCCCCAAAAAAAACATAACTAAATGATATAATGTTTTCAAAGGCATCTCAACACATGAAACCACTTCTTGTGAAAATGTTGCATGATGCCACATGGGAAGAAACGACACCCTCCCTTTACCTAGTCCACAAACATTTCAAAGAACCAAGTAGAAGAAACTCAACTTGATTTTCAAGACAACCCAGTCTGTTATGAATACTGGTTTAACTCAAATGGTCATTCTAGACACTTAGGACTATACATGTAAAACTATATTTGATGGATTGCTGCTAATAACTGTGCATGTGTGTGTCATGCAGACATACGTGATCGGCGTAAGAAACCGGTAATGCTATTCATCCACGGAGGATCTTATATGGAGGGCTCGGGAAACATGTTTGATGCCAGTATCCTCGCTGCCTACGGAAACGTCGTCGTGGTTACCATGAACTACCGCCTGGGCGTGTTGGGTGAGTGTCCCGCTGGGACAGTAAAGGAGGATTGTGTGTCCCGCTTCACACAGAGGGATGCTCTACAAAGGTTTCATTCATCAGCCATCAGTAAATGCTGCCGGTGATGTAGCAATGACACTATGCTGTATCTGTCATCGTTATGTCATCTAAAAGAGTTCACAAATGTGACTTGTGTGGTTATGGCAAATATACAATGTTTATGACTATACAGGAGGTATTGAAGGCCTATATTCCTATAAAGCCTTTATGAGCAGCATAAACACTAATCAAAACATGGGAACAGCCCCATCTACAGGTTAATTAATGTATGTGTTTTACTCAAATGTGTGGCAGGGCCTTGAGGTGCAATAATGTCTAAGTCAGGGTACGGCAACCACAAACACTTTAGTCTAGAAGTCTGATAGGCAACATCTCATGTGTTTCATCTGCATGACTCACAAAGCAACAGGCCAGTGCTTTCAACCTCTTACTACCAGCCTGGACAGCAGCATACAAAAATAGCAACCTAAAATAAACATTACAATTAAAGAAAGTTGTTTGCTTGTTATTTTCGACTAGATTTAGGCTGCTCATTCAAAGGTATAATTAAAATAGAAAACAAGGGGGGCGGGGGTGAAGCATTCCCTATAATTTACTATTGTGCTCTACAAAGGCCCATGCAGTGCCTACACAGACTGCATGTCATTGTGCCAGGTAATGTCACATGCCAGACTCACACACACACGCATGCACGCTGGCATGTCATCACCATCAGAATGTAGTGGCACTGACACATAATAGTTGAACTGCATCAGGTCTATTCACATTGCATGACCCTATTCATTACATATGGCACAAACACACTTTTTAGTGGTAATACATACTATGTAAAGTCTACCGTATAAATAAAATATACTTTATGAATAATTCCCATTATTTGTCCTCATTATAGAGATGGTGTAGCCATCCTGTTGTTTTGATAGAAGGCATGGAGAAGCAGTGTTGGCTCATGGAGACGGGGTTGTAAGGGTCAAATATTGCAGCAGAAATATGCACTTAATTAGTAAGAAAATAAGAGCGCAGTAGCAGATTACTGGACTTCAGAGAGATGTGTCATATTCTTTGACATTAAGTAAATGATCATGTGTAGTTTCTATTGACGAGCGTGCTTGGCATCTTTCACTACTTGATGCCTTTCAAATGTATGCCAAAGTATTGTTTTGATACATTGATTACATCTCAGTGTTATAAATGATTGTGTGTATCCAGTCTGCTATGCCTGCTTAGTGTCAACCGAGCCATGTGAATGTACACCCATTGGGCCAGTGGAAGCAGAGCACTGCATTGAGGAGTCAGCTGTTTGCAGAGCCTGCCATATTTCACGGGTGTTTGTACACGGACTATTTGTGTCATTCACTGGGGTTGCCAGGTTGGGTAATATGATCTTGTTTATTGAATGGCATCTGTTTCAACATATCAAAATAATGATAAACAGAGAAATGGGAGTACTTTAGGATGGTCTCAAGTGTAAACAGAGGGCACAGTAAGCCATAGCTTTATTGACTGTGTCGGTGATCGGTGCAGAGACAAGGACAACAAGACACTCAAGCTTTGGTTTGGGGAAATTCTGAAATGGCGTGTGTGGCAGCAATATACACAATGGGTATATGTTCACTTACACACAAGGTTGCTTCTGCCCATATCCTAAAAATAGAGATGTTACATGGTTACAACTGAACAGATACTGGAATAAGGCAATAGTCTGAATATAGACTTTAAATATACATTCTGTTTAACCCTCCCGCTGTCCTATGGGTCAAAATGACCCGGTGCACTTGCCAGTAGCGGGCAGCAACCACAACACGGACATATTACATTCTGCGGTTCGCTCCCCCTGCTGCTAGTCTGCTGAAATGCCTTAGGACAGTGGGAGGGTTAAATTACCCATATCAAATTCAGAATATTATGATATTCTGAATTAGATAATATGTTTGTTTGTAAACAAAGTAATTAAAAAATGCATCTTTTATGCCTTCTGGAGCTTTGCGTGTAATACAAATGAATGCATGATTAATGTAGACAGGGGTCTTCTGACTGTGACTATGAGGGATGATGTGTTGGCCTGAATTGGTATGTGGGTGTGAGCAGACAGAGTTCTCTCTCTCTCTCTCTCTCTCTCTCTCTCTCTCTCTTACTCCCGGATATTCTTTAAATGGGTTAATGTACAGTGCGTGCTATAAGACAAAGAACCGTTCTACTGTGTGAATGTGTTTAATAAAGGCCCACTAAGCAATATTTTAGGAACATGTGAAGACATACAATATGTATTTATATACAAAGGCTTACAATATGTATTTATATACAATACATATACTGAACATTTATATATATATATATTATGCATTTGTATACAGTATAAATATTTGCTTCCGATATTACACAATTCAATCTACACTTGCTTGCTATTAAATAATCTTCACACATGCGTCTTGCTGCCTGTCACAGTTATCTTGCCACGTCTCTGACCCATCATTCCCAGATACTCTGGGAGAGTCTTCGAAGCCCTGAACCACTGTCAAATCCAATGTAGAGCCAGGAGGCTTCACGCTCTAGGTCACTGAGGACAATGTGTGTGGAACACTAAAATGAGTACACCTTAGCAAAGACCAAGGTCTGGATGACGCTCCATCTGGAAACATACGTTGAGGAATTGTCAAATACATCAAAATGCAATGCCACCATTCTTCAAAAGAACGTTGAATTTTTGACCACACAAATCTCAAATATTCAGGATTGGCAACATCATCTCAGCATCACTGACAATGATCACAGCACAGGTGTACTAAATCATACTATTTATCTGTTTTCCCAAGGATGTTTTTCCTTGACTGTATATCGAAACATTAAATTCAAAGATTAACATTATATGCTGGAACTTTATTAAAAGAGTCAAACCATGAAAACCGAATATTTGTTTTTGAAATTAGTTATGTCGATGTGACTTAATGGTACTGTTACCTTCTGTAATGGCCACATATTTGTGTTATGTTAGCCAACATGCTAGTAGCATAGGCTAATCTGCCTCATCCTCCTTAAGTGGGCAAGGATGGCAAATTCTTGCTATAGTATAAGTTATCAAAATGCCACACCACTATCCCTACACATGATTCTGGGGCTGTGTGACCATACACTGCTGCAGTGCCAATGTTAAGGTGAACAGTGAACCCAATTCTACCTCCCGTATCCTTAAGTCTGAACGACGAGGTGGAATTAATGCGCAATATGCATGCCTTGAAAATACTGTGGATAATAAAAAAAGGCTTATCGGTTCAAACCTATATTGTTGCACCTCTGTGTAAGAGTAAAGCAGCGGTAGCCTTACTTCAGCACACTTCGCGTAGACACCACAATACACTACTCACCACACTACATTACTCTTCCGCACACTAATCGGAAGAGTGGGCGGGGAAGCAGTGACTTGTTGGATTTAAAGCAACACTGAAACCGACTGTTATCTGAGAACAGAGTGAAGAGCCTAATGCGATGCTATTCCTGTATATCTTGTCAACTACATTGCATTGAGACCTCAAGGAACTGTGTCAATGTGTAAAAAGGGGCATGGAATGTCCACTTTAAAGGATTGTAACATCATAATTTTTTTTGTCAAATTCACCAAATATCTCAGCTTGCCATTCTCTGCACATGCTGAAAAATAATCAGTTAATTCTACACAGCCCTAGCGTCATAAATATGGACACAAACAAAGTTTGCATTGAAGGTAGATGTGTTTTTGTTTTGATCAAGTTCAAATATCAACAAACTTTCTACAGAATGACTTACCATACCTTTTTCAATCTAACAATTGTTCATGTTTTTTGGGCCATTATGTTGACAAATTATGAGAAAGTCAGTGCTGGTGTTTTGGTAGTATACGTAGATTTTTATGTTTTGTATACATGTTTTGTATGAAATGTAAATAAAAATAAATGGCAAATGTATTTGGCTTATGGTTGATTAGAAAGAACCCTGATAGAAAGATGCAATGGTCTGTAGGTTGGACTGCATAGGCTGCTGTGGTGTGAATGTGAATTAAGGAGAGAAAGGTGAAAAGGATTTAGAAATGCATGTAACAACTGTCATAGAATGAGCTCTAGGTTTAGCACTGGCATAGCTGCATCTATGCCAGCAGGTGTCAGAAAACAGTATTTTCTTATGTTTTACCTCTAGCTAGTAAGATAGATTTGATATTGAGATTTTTGATAATATCTGGTATTTAATACTTTTACTTAAATGTTTACTTATACTTTTGGCAGTACAAGTTTTCTGCAAATTTAATATAACATAAGAAAATACAAATGCATGATATTTTAATGGTTAGTAGCATACACCTAAGCATTTTCAACACAGGTGGAAAATGTACCATGTAATGCCTATGCCTTCAAGAGAGTGATATGGAGAGAATACAGAGGGAAGTGAAGAGTGAATGTGGGGATGTGAACAGAAAGAGATAGGGAGAACAGAGAGATGGCCGGGGCGGGGGGATGGGATGGGTCTAAAAATAAACCATTAGAAATGTTTTTTTTTTCTTTTGCCCTCTCCAATCTGCACTGATGCAAAGTGTTCATTCAGACAAACCTTAATGCAACATAGCCTAGCACCTATATCCAGCAAGCCTGTGCACTTTTAATCCAACCGAACACATTTCCAAGTGGCATAGATTCTCTTTTTAATGCATAATGTGCCCTGTTTATGATTAAATATGGAGAGCGAATGGAGTATTTGAGGGAGCATTGAAGATGTCCACCTTAAACTGTACCTTGGTCTCCTTCAGGCCAACAGAACCTGCTACACAACCATCTGTTCCACTAATTAACTCATTTATGAGCTCTGGGAACATTTTTCACCTGAGGAGGAATTAACAAAAGTCTAGTATTTCCAATTATTTATCGCTTTTATATTGTGTCTTACAGCCTTGCATTTTCCAGTAACTAGAGCCCTGAGTCTTTTATTTGTTGGTGGATGTAGAATGATATAAAGCCCAAATTAGATTATCAGGTGTCAGTACCAATAAATCATCATACTACGTATAATAAACTTTGAAGAAAGATAGGTACAAACTGTTGTACTCATATATGGTCACCTATCCCTTACATAATAACATGTATGCCAGTATCCATCCCATTTAACTTAAGGCAGGGTCAGTCATTCTTGCTAACTCAAATCAAAACATTATCGCTCTGCGGCCCTGCCTCACACATAGAAATGCACTGTGAAGCAAAACTTAGTACTGCAGCTTTGTTGATATGAGCGGTGTTCACCACTTTGTTTAGGTTCCTATTTAATGAGTCAGGGCTGTGTAGAAGTATCAGAATTGTTTTCAACATGCACAGAGAACAGTAAGATAGCGAAATGCGAGGGGAACATTTTTTTCTGACATCAAAGTCAGAAAATTTAAAGAAAATGTAATTCTAGGAAATGCTATCCACCTAGTGGAGTTAATTTTTGAATACAAGCTGCTTGCTACTATAATTACTTCATTTAGACATTTCCGTGTCACACACACTGCTTAGGCATACTGCATATTATGACATATCAGTCTACAGTTTTTTACCCACACAAAATATATAATTGATTCATTAGGTCTTATTTTATGACTACAGTGTCTTTAATCTCAATATTTTATAAAGGTGAAAATGTTTTTATTTTCACAATTCAACTGATTATTGCTTTCTTCAATGCCTTATTGAATAGTTATGAACAGTTGTATTTAAATTGTATGACAGTTGTAATGTATTTATTTTAGACAAAAGTACTATTTGGAATACTATCAGCTCTAGTCCACTTCATTTTACATGCTTTGTAAAATATGTGTGGAATAAGTTATATTTTAGTTAACCATTTTAGACCTTTCTTATTGTGTTAAGATTCATGCATGTACGTACATAAAGCTGCGGGAGGGATGGTTTTTCATGTATTGATTTTTTATGTGTATTTTCAGAAGACACTTATTGGTAGTGAATTAGCAGTCTCATGATTTCCTATCACTGTAGTGAAGCTGTTAGATGTCTGAACACATGTCAGTCCTATGGTACAGGCTTTACATAGCCACTGTCACGCTGATGTCCCGCGGTGTGGCCGCGCCCTCCGGTCTGGCGCGCTCTCGCGCGCCTTCCCCGGAGTACTGATAGCCGATCTGCGACAGGTGGCAATCAGGGCCTCCCACACCTGTCCCTTGTTCATTGATTGTTCCCCTGTTTTATATACTGTGCCTTTGTGTTTACCCCTTGCGGGTTATTGTTTGTTTCAGCTAAGGCTAATGTTTCACTTGTATTCTGTCCTTGTTTCATCTTTGTTATTAAAACGTTTCTTTTATACCACCGTAGTTTAGTCAAGCGTTGTCACAGAATAACCCGCCTAATTTCTTCACTATATCGCTGTTCCTGCTTTTGTTTGTTCACCCGTACTTTCCCTCATGTGGATTAGGATGGACCCAGCGGGGAACGGTGATGGTGAGAGCTGTCTGCGTTGGAGGCGGGATACCGGTCCATGGAGGGGAGTGTGTCACGGCTAATTGAGGCCGTCCAACATCTCATGGCCGTTCGCACACCCCTCCCAGCCGACGGCGCCCCTAGACCCTTGGGAGCGGGGGCATCGGGCTCGTCGGCTAGCGGACCGGAGGCCCGCCGCGCCCCGGTGAGTGAAGTTAGAGGGGCCGCCCCGGAGAAATACAATGGCAATCCGGAGCGGTGCAAGGAGTTCCTTCTCCAGTTCGGGCTGTACCTGTGCGCAGGGGGGCAGACAGACAGGGAGAAGATCTCCTTGCTGACCTCCTTCCTCACTGGGCGCGCACTCTCCTGGGTGACTGCGGTGTGGGATAGCCAGGACGCAGACATGTGGTCATACCCAGGCTTCTTAGCCCAGTTCCAGTCGGTGTTTGACCATCCGGAGGGAGGGAGAGAGGCCGGGGAACGGCTCCTCCGGCTCCAGCAGGGGAGGAGTCCCGCCGTGGAGTATGCCTTGTCATTCCGAACGCTGGCAGCATCCAGCGGCTGGAACGCGCCAGCTCTCCGTACCGCCTTCGCACAGGGGTTGCGAAGGGAGGTGCGAATGGAGCTGGCTTGCGTTCTGGAGGATCTGCCGCTGGATGCGTTTGTCGCCAGAGCGATCGAGATAGACGGGCAGCTTCACGAGCAGGTCGGCGAGCCCCGCCCCCTCACCACGGATCGGGCACCGATCCGGAACCAATGGCGCTGGGAAGCGTGAGGCTCTCTGCGGAGGAGCGGGACCGCCAGAGTCGTCGGGGCCTATGCATGTACTGTGGCAAGGGAGGGCATTTCCGGAAGGATTGTCCATACACCAAGCCCGCACTGCTAAGGGGGTGAGTACTGCGCGGGCCCAACCGGGTACGGTGGGTGCGCTTGGATCCAATCAAATGTGCAATCC
>JAODUH010004966.1:0-10400 GCA_027564835.1 Typhlichthys subterraneus | reverse complement strand
TGAAGAGAATATGTATAATGTATAATTTGTATAATATTTTTATATATTTAGGGAAAGTAAATTCAAAATTAAATTAATTTTTATCATATTATGATCTTGATTTATGTTAGGCCAGCAGAGAAGGCCTTGCTGGCCCTGAGGCCCCGACCACTGAAGGGAGGAGTAGAGAGGATGGACATCTGAGGTGTGTTCAAATTCAGTTTGCACGTTTGCAAACTTATTGAAACAGTTCAGCCTTTGCTTTGAGTTTGTCGCAATTGTTTGCGAATGCACCTAAATGGTCGGCGGAGGAGGTAGTTCTCGGTGAACACACATGGACACTGGACGAAAGGTTTAAATTGAACTATTTGGAATGTTTACGCGAAACATTTCAAGTTCAACGCAAATGTGTTTGCTACGAACGCTTGCCTAAATTCGCCATTTTTGTTACCTGTTGTAACCTAAACATCATCATTTCTGTAACACTTTTCTCTATTCCATGCGCAATGTGTGCACCTGCCGCTGCTACAAAGAATAAATAACAGTATTACTGCTCAGAACGTCACCTGTCAAGGTTTTTTGTCGAGTAGGGCTGCGTGGAGAAGCGCAGGTAGCACTCTCGGTAGAACCAGATGGTCAGAGGGTTCCAGTCGGTCACTAGGAACCACTGGCGGATGTCAAACTTGGTGCCGTGAACCAGCAGCGGATATTCCAGATACTTCTGCACCACCCATTTACTGTCCTTGACGAAGTTTGCGTCGTTGGCCACCAGAGTCAGGATTTCATCCAGGCGGTTCATGCACATTATACCTGCGAGGGAGAAATCGCCACAAATAGCTCGTCAGTGAGTCCTATACTGTGTATATGGGAAAGCATGAAGGTTTAGAAGCCGATAAAGGCACCTCACCCCGTCCCCTAGACATGGCCCCAGGTTTGATGATCCAGATGTTGTGAGTTCCATCCATATCCAACTGTGGGCACACCTTCCGTAGCCTGGTTAGCATGTCTTGGCAGCGTTTCACAAAGTCACTGGCACCCTGGATCAACACACCTTCACTACACACAAACATAGATTGTCACTTGATGTAGGCATTGTTTGGGATATCCTTCAGTCCAATGTCAGCTTTAAATGTCTCCTCTCAACCTGTACAGGACTTACTGTACAACCACATAGTAGTCCTGCAGAAACTCTGCCCAGTGTTGCTTGGACAGTGCGGAATGGCCGATGGGGACATCTATATCACTGTGTTCTAAGCTGCTGAGAAACTCTTCACAAACCCTTAAAGCTGTGTCGATCACTCCTGTACCAACACATCGACTTCTTAACAACTTGCGCGACCTCTTTTGACCTTTTGGGATGATAGAGATTAAGATCACTGAAAGTAAGCATTACTAATCCTATACATGGGTGTTTTGTGTTATAAATTGTTATTTATACATATATATACAGTATATAATTTAGATTTTTATATGTATAATTAGATAAACAGTATTCTTAAATGCTTTGTGAAAATGCTTATACTACATAATAATCATAGTTGCATGTCCTATATATATTTTACAGGACATTACCCTCTAAAGCAAAGTCCTTTTCTTTCAGCGTATCTCCTGAATCCACGGTGCTTGATTCGACCACATATTGTAGCAGGTTGGTGCAAGCCGTCCTCCGAAAGTCCTCTTGGGTCAGAAATATAGACAGATGAATGATGAAATGGGTGGCACACAAGTGACACAGTGGCTAACGGGTTAGTAGTGCGTACCTATGAAGGCTTCTTTATCATCCTGGGCCCCAAGCTTGTAACATCGTGGGAAAAAGGTGTCCGGATTTACTGCGTCAAACCAATGAAGGTTACGAAGGTTCAGACACAGACCCACCTGGAAGAAGTTCAATGAAAAGACGGAAATATTGTCTTGCATGGGTTGTGTGTGCCAGTAGATAATGATGTTGGGTTTAACCTTGGTGGTGAAGCAACAAGCGTTGGAGTAATGATTAATCATTTGGTCCTTCTGCAAGGATTGACAGTCTATAGAGTCTCTGCGTGTCGTCCAATAGAAGTAGATTGTTTCATTTCGAACCAGACGGGACTGAAATTAGAAAGGAACTAGAGCAGACATTCCGAATGGCAAAATGAACAGCATTTGAGCACATTGCATGTTTGAACAAAGTCAGTGGAGTCTTCACATGTTATCTCACCATGAGGTCATGCATGTCACTGATGTCGTCTTCTTTCTCCCTGTCTCCCTCTGAAATGAGTATAGAGGAGGATAACAGGACGGGGGTCTTTGTGTTGTGACGTCTGGTGATAGCTTTACAATGCCCCTAAAGCCGTCTTAGGTGTATACTATGCTATACTGTAGCTCTGACGGTTACAAGATTCTAGGTCCAAGTCCAGACCTGTGAAGCGCTGTGATTTTTAACAATGTTATTATTGTGTTATTGTTCAATGTTCTTATTAACAAAGTCATATTGAATATTTTGATTTCAAAATAAAAATAAAATTTATATAATTAGTTTTTCATCATTTTGTACAACAGTAACATAATAATAATAATAAACAATAACATAATAAATTATTGTTTTGGTGGTGTTGGTTCAATAAGTTTGAAATCAACGTATTCATTTTTATTAGGATCAAACGATGTTCATTGAGCAGATGCTGCATGGTACGGTACGGTATGTTGTGTTCGCTGACAGGCCACCTACCAGAAATACAAGCATTGTCATCTCCATCGTCCCCATCATAGTCATCATCACCGTCAGAGCAACGGGGTACTCTTTGAAGAGGACGCCGCAACCGCCGTTCAACCCACCCTCGTGCCAGCAGGCCCGCACGAATCGCGGGATAGGGTCCCAGAATTGAGAACACCTTCCGCAACTGACATAGAACATTACAGACAACCGATATTATCCCCTTGCAAAAATGGACAATTGACTGAAAAGGGGTGTATTCATATTTTGCATGGTCACCTTGACAGCCTTCTCCACCAATGACTTGGCTGCTTTGATTCTTTCTTTGTTGATCACTGGCAGGCTAGGCACACTGCAACGTGCCCTTGCCTCCACTAGGGGGACACTGACTGTGAGTCAAAAGATTTTAAGTAGTCGTTTCTGTTCTTTAGCGTGTGTGTGTGGGTGTGTTCTTACATGGGTTGTGTTGCATTGTGTTTTTCATGTAGAGCGTTCTTGACAAATTAGATGTGCTTCTTTTCTGATCAAAAATATATGTTTTTAATTATGCAATGTAATTTTCCTGCTATTTTGCTACGAAATGGTACAAATGTGCCATAAGACAAAAACATGATGTCAACTGAAGTTGTCAAACAATTAAACTTTCAAGACGTTGGACTGATAATTTTCCCTGAATTTTCCCTGACATGCAAACATGCAAACAAAACAATTGCTAGCAGTAACCACTAATACTTATCAACAGTGCATCAACTGTATAAGTATTTGAAAATAAGCCATGCGACAAAGACAGTACAAGGACAAGCCAGAACATTTGTTGACGAAGCTTGAAGCAATAGCATAACTATTAATACCAAAGTGTCGCCTGTTGAACGTACGGCGCTGCTCTGTCTGCACTCGAGCATGAAAACTGGGTCAAGTAGGCAGCTTAGAAAGCTGAGCTAAGACACACACTTTCACCTAACCCCCCGGCATAGATTCGCAATAGACACACAATAGTGACAAATCTCATAACAGCCCAATGTTGACGTATGCTCCTTAGAAACACACGTAATAGGTCTTGCTAATGACTGAGAATGCATCAGTATCGTTAAAATCTGTCTAAACAGTCTTTGTATAAACTATCACACAATCATTCAACAAACCTATATCTCGTTATGCGTGTCAATATACTGAACTGTCACTCGGTCCATAATCATATCCATAATAAACCACTGCACCCTGCTTCTCCCAGCCAGTGACCACCGCTTCATGGACATGCGCAGTAGCGCCTCCAGGACGTTCCTATACAATTTCCAGTCCCCATGACAACTGTACCCAAGAGACGCAGACCAATGATAAAGCCATGGATAAAACTAGCAACTAGCCACCTTGTAACAAGCAGTCAGGTAGTCAGGTGATTTATTGATTTTGGCTAGTGGTTGTAAAAGTAACGAAGAACCTTTAAAACACAAAACAAGACACCTTACATTTGTGCATTTGGATAGACACATTGATGCTGTGTCTACTGTTAGAAAGTCAATGACAGAACATTTTCATATTTTGTAACATTTGCCAAAAACGTTTTTTTTTGCCGATAGGCTACAATGTAACATTCTATTAGAGTCTATATCGTTTTATGTGTAGGCTAGGCTACCGTGTAACAAGCAGCATTTTGGCTACATTAGAAGGATTTACGGCTACATAATAGCCAAAAACGAGCAGATTATGCTATGCAACTACTATGCCTATTAAAAAAGAACAACATCAACGACTTTCTCATAATTATCCTACCTAAACAGTTTCTGCTCATACGGCGTCCACTAGGTGGCATCTCGTGTCTTTTCATGTCGAAGTTGTGTAGGCCTAGTTATCTGTTATTATCATGTCTTATTTCCTTACAATAGCAACGGGCTATGTTCATTGTTCTACGTTGGCTGGTCGATAAAATATCCTACAGTTATGCTGTTTTGAAACAAAGCAACAAAGCAACAAAGCATAACATTCCATCTGGCTAAATGATCCGCATACATTTGATCAAATAGGCTACGCCTGAAACTAAACAGGCAGATTAGGCTAGGCTACTAGCCCATGCCTAAACTATATTAGCTGCTAAACAGCAACATGAAGATGAAAAGTGATTTCTGTTTCGCCGACCTACCGCCAAATAATTGCCTTGACTGCGTTGAACAGTTCGGCAGTGCGCTGCAGCCGGTTGATTTGTTCTGCGCTTTGATTGGCTGACTGGATGTGATGTTGCTGCATCCTGCTGTCCTCGCCCGGACAGAAGGGATGGGAGACTGAAGCGCACACGTCGTTGGATCATTATAACGCTGGAAATATCACTATTTGATATGTCCCCTACCTAGATCATATTTACGTGCATTGCGTCCGTAAAAGTGAAAAGGACAGTTATCAATTCGTAAATGTCTTCACCACATCAGTTCCCAGCGTTGCAAGGCGGGTCATCAACCAGCCCACCTTTTGAGTCCCAGAGCACTGTGCAGGTCAAATATAAAGCTGATATAATGCCTGCCGGAGTCAACGATCCTGAGAGCATACTGAGCTACCAGGTAAAGTGGTCTTAAAGCATTTATCGTAGTTTGACAGCCGGAGAAACAGCATTTCCTATAAGCCCGCTTAACCGCCAGTTTATATTGCTTCAAATTGACTGCGGTACGCCAAAAATGTAAAACGATAGGCTTATTATTGTGCTCTTTTTACGCGCGGTAGTACACCGCGTTCCATATTGCCCACGCGAGTTCCAGTTTGGCACATTTACAGTATTTGTTTGCCCTGTGTATTTTTTTGTCTGAATGGGTTTCACAAGAAGGTCTAGTTAGAGGTACATGTGGTGATACCACCAGTGTGATGCTAATGCGAGCCAAGTGTTATTGTTGTTCTGAAGTAGCCATGGTTGGCACTTGGCACGTGTAGACACCTTAAATCCGCTGTTTATCACATTGCTGCACTGCTCCGCTGGCGCTGGTACTCGAGGACGACTAACAGCTGTCATACATGGGTTTGAGCTGCTAAAATATGAATTCGTATCGCTGTCATCAACCTAGCCGATAATAAGTAGGCTATTCGTCTTTGAAGTTCACTCGTTGTCGAATTTGATATGTTCTCAATTTCCTCGAATGACCTTGACGCCGTGGCCCATGCATGCAGTTACGTGCAATCTTCCAGATGTTTGCAGCCCATTATACAAATAGAAGTGAGAGAAATAGATTATGTTGGTGGGAATTACACCATAGCCTCCTAGAGTAGCCTATATGCACGATGGCACAAAGTAAAAAAGCTTTGTAATGTCTGCTGACGTGACAGACTTAAAAAGTAATTACTACTGAATAGAGCGCAGTGTTTCCAATATGAGTTTGACATGCCCTCTGAAAGGTTTGCTCGAATCATTTTAATGACATCTTGTGTGGTTTAATGACATCTTGTGATTTATTCATTCTATGGAGAGACACGAACTTGAATGGTTTTAGAAGTGATGCTGCTACAGTAATCAGATGGAAATCTGAAGCTCTTGTTTGATTACTTTAATTAATCTGTAAATTACAATTCATCCCCAACTGTCTCCAATGCCAAAGAAGCATTCCCTTCAGTAAACCTTCAGTAAATTTAAAAAGATAATGTTACATTGTGTAACTAAACTATGTATTACTACTGTAGACTATGTTATTCTTTTGGGGACTATTTTACTATTTTCATCAATTATACGCTTATGAAATGCAGTATTCAAATCTAAACGTAAATCTATTTAAATATTATTATATAGATTATATTAAACCATGCTCTTATTTGCTCAAGTAGGTAAGGTAAATGTAGCTTTACTTCAGTTTGAGTGCTATACTGTTAGATGGTATGGTTTGTGTTGTTAAATTGATCTGCTGCTAGCTTACATACTGTACTGCAATTAGACCTTGAAAGTAAACCTAGGACATTTATTTGCCAAAAAGTGAGATGGAAAATACTAAAGATGAGTTGAATGAAGTAATACTGCGCCTTTATGGAAAACACTGCATTCATTGAAAAATAGCACCTGTCTTTTACCATGTCCTCACTGTATACAGGCTACTATCTGAAAACCAAACGCTCCATATTACATTTCACCGGGAGGTTAAAGTCTTTCAGTGCAATATTACATACACAAATTCATCCTGAATAACTTCATGTACATGTACATGTGTGGATATATAATTTGATTGTTCAGTGTGTCTGTCTACCTATCTGTCTCCGTAACTCTGCCGTTTAAACCATAGATATCATTATTTGTTAATAATGTTTGGGTGCTCTTAACATCATCATCTTCACATCATTTTAACAAACATTTGTTATAACAACACTACGGATTTGGATTGTTATTATGATCTGATATTTCCCTCAAGTCAACCAAGCCCACAGTGGTGGGGGTTTTGGAGATATCAGAGGAGTGGCCAATGGGTGGCATTATTTGCTGTGGGCTACTTCAAAGCATCTGCCTTGCTTTACCCCTCTTCTCGAACACTAAATCACTCTCTCCACCACACCTTATTCATTCACATCTGTCTGCATTAGATCTAGACCCACTCTTCCCTCCTTCAATATAGCACTGTGAGAGCAGTGGCCAACACATATTTGTCACCATGAGCAGGGCAGTGATGGTGTGAGATGTGTAAACACACAGGTGCATGGAGTAGCATGCAGCTTCACCGCTACAGGCCCTCAGACACTGGCGCCAGTCTGGAAATGACAGGGTCAGAGTCGTCAGAGTCAGGGTGTGTCGCCCTGCTGTCAGTTCAGAATGCTTTGGATCAGCGCACAGCGAGGTCTCGACGGGGGAGCGTGGGCTTAAGGGTGGTTAAGAGCACCGCTCTGTTAGAGGGCACCAAAGCGAATTCGTCTTAAGTGTTCCAGTGACGGATACCACAGGGAGAATTCACACAGGTTTTAATTATTTTGTACTGCAGCAGCAGGCATCCATGTTGTTGGCAGGTACCCCCGCAATACAGCTTGAGTGAGTATGAGATTGACAGGACAGACACAGCTGTTGTTGGTGGAAAATGTGATGTTGCGTTCTGGCCGTGATAAACGCTGTCATTAATAAAGGTAAACCTTTTGACGCATGACACCCCAAACAAGATGTGGTTCATTGTTTTGCAACCCTTCTTGTAAGTGTGTGGGGGTTAGTGTAATCAATCAATAACTTTTAATTGCATTAAAACATCTATGTACATTTTATTATTATTAATACAACAATATATTCAAAATAATTAAAAAAGTTAATCTAAATAATTTAATTTAAAAAGTTTAGGTCTATATACAAATGTCCCTTCCCCCCCTTGCAAGTCAGACAGCTTCTGTGGCTCCTGAGTCCTTACCCACAGTTTTACCTAGAGTAAGTATGATTTTCACCTTTTTCTGATAATAGTCATGGTGACAGTTGGCAGTTGGCACGTCATGTTAGTGGCTAATAATACTGTGGGTTAATGAAGCCTCTGAACTCTCAAGCATCATTACAGTCATCCCCACCAGATAGGTGGTAGCTTGTTCAATGCTCACATGACGCAAGCCTGTCCCTTGTGGTGTCCGAGGGCATTATTGATCTCCCTTAGGCAGGAGAATCTGGGTGCCAAATCAGCTCTGCTCTATTTGTTTGTGAAACCAATTCCACGTGCTATACTATACTGCACTAATAACTGCATGTCTTCCCATGTATTTTAGTAAATATACGATATGGTTTAATATTATAATTCAATGATTAAAGCATATGGTATACAGCCATACAGACAATCTTGTTGTGAGTTTGGGTTGTGCAGTGTTATAGTGAAGGATGGTGCTATTATCTGTTTAGATTTAATACAGCAGTAATAGTCCTGGTTTACATGTTTCTTACAAGTCCAATCACCCTGTATGTCAAGTACAAACTAATTTGGCAGTTACAGTATCATTAAATGCAAAACCAAAGCTTACATTAGCTTTCATCAGTGATAAGGTTTGATCAACTTTAAATGTATTTAATCTAACCAATTTGATTTAGTTTTATTAAAGAAAAAAGTACTAAGTTATCCATAGGGGGCTTTAAGTAATGTTATATTAAATCACTACTGACACACATGGGCTGCAGGCAAAAATAATGAGACAATGGTTCATGTTGTTTAGAAATGTGTCAAATAATTGGCTCCTTGGTTCATTTAGACTGGAGGTGCTTGTTATCCTATTTCACTGAGTTTATTTTTTAATAGCAACAAACTAAGTGCAAATGCAGCTGTCAGATTTTGCACTTCTCGACCTAACGAGAAGTGCAAAATCTGTTAAATTTTGTTCAAGTAATTACTTTTCACAGATGTGGATGATTGCTCATGTTCCATCAGAAAGCTCTTTAAAATTGTTCTTAACTTGACATTATCCAGGTGTAATGATTTGATTTTATCACCTTTCTCAGAACATACTTCCAGTCAGCCCCAGTTTTGATCTCCCACTAGCACTGATGAGCGGGTGACGGAAAAGAAACCCAAGGACAGACGGCCATTTTGGTGCTAACAGGCACTTCCATAGCGGAACAATTATAGCGTTCCTGGCATTATGACTCACACTGAACATAGGGGTGTTTATTGGAGTATGGTTGGCGTATGGTTGCCAGGAGATGGAGGCAGGTAGGATAACAAACTATTTGGTCAGTGGAAACTCATTTCCACACGCGCACACGTCGCTTCATGTAACTCTTAAATAAACAACTGAAGTTCCCAGTGTAATTAGATTAAGTGCTTGAAGGGACACGATGGAGGGGTAGTGGACATTGCAGGGTTAACAGGGAAATGGCATTCCCTATTAATACGACAATGCCATTTTGTGAGACCTAATGGACCTACTGTGAGGTTCACTGTGACTAATATTCACTAGACGGGCATTGCACTGTGCACTGCTTATTATAGAACGCATTCAGCCAATGTCTCTAACTATATCTCCTATTATGTCATATCTCTTACTGTGAAACACTATCGACTTTGTAGTATCTTATTGAATTTAACGGGAAACAGGAGAGCCCGGCTCCCTGCACTCAATGGGTTCAAACAAATTGATGAGATCTGATGGTCCTCTCTCTATTCACTCACAGAGAAAGAGCTTTTAGTGTGTGTAGTGTGTGCGTCTCTCTCGCTGTTGTGCGTCCCTGTCTGTGTGCATGTGTGTGTGTGGGCATGTGTGGCTGAGTTTTAATGGACCTGCCTAGCCTGAAGCCTGAGCTCAAATGCATACACTGCATGTCAGCTTTAATTCAGCAGCTACAGCTGCTCTGACTGATAACACATTGTGTGTGTGTGTGTGTGTGTGTGTGTGTGGTGGGGGTATTGGTTATTTTTAAACTCTGCTTGTAGAGATTAGAAAATAATCTTAAACTTTTACCAGACTATTCACTACTTAACAGTGTGGTGGGTTTTTCTCTGTGTCAATCATAATCAGATGTCCCATGCTAGTTTGGTGTCAAATAAAGCCAAATATGACCCCATTGTCTCCACTGTCTGACCACATCAGCAACAGGCGTTGTCTGGTATAGTTTCCCAGCTTTAGGCGAAGGCACACTAAGCACAGACGTATCCAAAATCATACATGGCACTTTTGTGTATGCTCTTAGTCTATTTGGTGACAAATCCTTCACATATTAGAGCACTTGGGGACTGCATCTATCCAACTAAGGCAGGGGTAGGCAACCCTGGTCCTAGAGAGCCGCAGCCCTGCATGTTTTAGATGTCTCCCTGCTCCAACACACCTG
>JAODUH010004965.1:0-10401 GCA_027564835.1 Typhlichthys subterraneus | reverse complement strand
CGCTCGCTCGCTCATCGCTCGCGCGCACACACACACACATACATCCACCCTTCTCTGCCCATCTGGCTGAATGATGTGCGAGAGCTGGAGCTCCCACATTTCTTTCTCTCTCTCTCTCTCTCTCTCTCTCTCTCTCTCTCTCTCTCGCTCTCTTTATCTCTCTCCAAGACTGAAGGACAGTATCTCTCTTTATTAATGTGTAGAGACAGAGGACAATGTCCCTCTGTAGGCTTCTAGTAGACATATGCTCTGTCTCTCCTCTCTCTGTACCTGTCTACACCCGCCCCCTCTTGCCCTTGCGCTCTCTCTCTCTCTCTCTCTCTCTCTCTCTCTCCCCCTCTCTCTCCCACTCTCTCTCTCTCTCTCTCTCTCTGGGGTGGGGTTAAAGCATCAGGGGGCAGGCAAAGAGGAATGAGGGTTATAAAAAAAGGGATTGAGGGGTGAAGGATGAGTGTGCCAAAAACACACCGTGTGGGAGGCCATTGGCTTGCTGTGTCCTGCCAATCTGACAGCCTAACGAACGCAAACGCACACACGCACGCACACACATGTGCACACACATGTGCACACACTCACACTCAAAGTTAGATCCAGCTAGTATCAAGGTGTAAATCTGATGCGTAACACATCTGCCTCTAAAACCAGATCCACACTGCATGCATGGTCTAAATCTAAGATCTTTGACAGTGTTATTATGTACTGAATGCCAGCAGAATAGCATGCGGTCTTGGAACCTGGCTACAGAACAGTAGGGGCGTAGAGGGTTATCTGCATGAGCCAGCTGACCACCTGATGTTCTACAAGTGTCTAGAGATCAATGCAGCATTACATATCAGCTACAGTATACTGCTGCGGAATGATGTTTTCAACAGAATAATATAAACACAGGACAGAGGGATCTAGTAAGGACAAGCTGAGCTACTGTAGCCGACCAGGTTATGCTACAGTAGTACCGTACATATTTGTTATTTAGTTGGACAGAAACAAGCCACTTTTGTATATTAATTGAAACACTTAGGCTAGATGGCTGTACTGTAACATGTAACTTTCATGTTGTCTTTCTTACTGTAACTGAATATGACTAAAAGGCAGGGGCAGTCATTCTTGCTAACTTTGAGCTCAAATCAATTAATTTCATGATACAGACCTGTTATTTTGCCATCTCAGTGACAAGCAAAGCTATATGATAAAGCACTGAATGCATGTACAGCATTCAATGTTAGCCTAGTATAATGTGTCAGCATTGGCAAGTATAGGGAAGTACTGTAATTGACTTCTGACTCCTTCCTTTCCTTTCTGATTTATTAAAGGCAACACTGCACTGCAATCTTACCAATGTCAAAAACACCACTGCATGTAGTTCACACCATATAGATCTCTTTTGAGCATTCACACACAGACTGAGAGATGAACAGATGAACAAGGAGCAAACTCTGCCAGGCTACATCCACAGTACTATCTAGATAACCGTTCGGTGTAGGACGGAAAATGCTTAATCCTGCAGCATAATATAAAACCAGTGTAGTCCCTGTGTGGATACAGGCAGACAATAGGATGCCATGTTCTCTCATCTACTGAGGCCTTGTTCTCGGGGTTTCAATTAGGGCCTCCTGATTTCCCGTGGGGGAAACAGACTGCATACACACTCTCACACTTATCCATAAACACACACACACGCACACACACAGCACTGTACATACATACAAATAATGATTCTCTTCATATCTTACCCCCGACTTCTCATCAAAGATCTTGATGCCGCCGAAGGAAATGGTCAGGAACACCCTCTGTTTGTGTTCCCCTTTAGAACGGGCTGCTGCAGCCACACCCTGTATGGAGACAGACAGCACAGGGTTCGACCCAGGACAGATGCACACAGGCAACAGATAACAACCACGATTAAACAGTACATTTTAATATCATAATAATATATCTATTTTCAAAGAAAATCATATTTGCATTCATATTTTACCGGAACAATATGTAATAGTAGTTATAATGGAAATAAACAGGCTACACAATACTGTTGTTTATATACAGCATGTGTTGTGTTATAAAAAGTAGCTATGCGTGGCGGAGTGATACACAGGGAAAACTGTCCCAGCAGGAAGATGTAAAGGATGAAAATAGGCACAGGTCGAACTGTCCCCGTAGGCCCTGCAACACCTTCATTGTCATAGTTGTAACACAAGGATAGCAACCAAGTAAGAAAAACATGGAGAGTAAAATCAAGGAGGCTGGAGACAGAGGGAGGAGCACTTTAAAAGAGGAGATCAGCGAAAGGAACCTGATGGATTTCCTGTCTGAATAAATGAGTAGGAGGGAAGCTTTTTGATCAATGAGCCACCTATTTCCTCCTACACCTCGGGCGACTCAAGATTCAATGACACATGGGCTAAATGTATGTAAAGATGTTCATGTGTTTCTTTTCCGAAATATAAACATCGCCTTCTGTGTACTCTGGATGTTGTTTGTTAACGGCTGTTTAATAATGAATGTTATGCTTAAGTGGTTGACTCTTTGACTCTCTGATGAAAAACATTGAAGAAAATACACAATATACTGTATATACAGTAAGTATTGTAACACATCACCTTTTAGATTCCTTTTTCAATATTAAATTAAATATATTAGGCTACTCCAACTCAAGAAACATAACCTTGTCAAACAAAAGCCACATTTGCATAATAGCTGTAAATACAAAACACTTCCTTTTCTCCGGTCTTGATATTCCGCCTCGCGCTGCTCATCACATCCTCCTTTCCCAATAACAACCGTCACCTCTGTCTCTGAGCTGACCTGACCCTTGCTCTCTCTCCCCACCCTCCCATCTGTACACTGCCCTGTGGCTCTGCTCCTGCCCATGCAAATGAGACATCCACCCAAATCACCTGCTTCTCCTTATGCACCCCTTAGCCTGCTCTGTCATGTACCATAGCCCTGTAATTCTGCCTACACCAAAACACATTGAGCGGCACTGTCATAGTACTGCTCAATGTGCAGCACTATGTTAGGATCGGCTGTATGATCAAGGGTATCTTTCTTTGAACCTCCTTCCCTTTCTCTGTTCTGTGTTGTGTTTTACTTGATGGCTACACGGAGTATCATTGCATTAGCCCAAGTGTGTTTATAATGAGCGGCTTGAATCACATTAGAGCAACTGTTGTCATCGCTGACATTTCACTGCTTGTCATGCTACCCCATTTATATATATTATTTTATCTGGGACTAAAATTAACTGAATGATTAACGGTAGCTTGGAAAGGTCGATCGGAAGGATCCCAGAGGGAGCTGGCAAGACTTACTTCACAAACAACCACCGGTAAACGCACCCCTTTAACACATCAAATCCTTATACAATATTTGGTTTGATTTCACACCAAACTAGCACTGTGCCACCTGATTTTGAATGATGCCTCCTCTTCTGGGCCTCCACGGCCATTTTGGTAAAGTGAGCAGACGCGCCCAGAATATTCCCTTTGAACCCAAAATTATCACTACATCTTCGTTAACAACGAAACGCTAACACCGGCATTGCGACATCGGGACTCTAGAGCCCCACTATAGTTTACCTAACAAAAGCAACAGTTGTTCAATGGCAACGTCAACAGACAAACACATACATACATGCGTACATACGCATGCACACACACGACACACAGGAACTCACCTTGAGCTTCATCATTGAGTCCTGGCAGAGCTTGTCTCCGCGGGCAGCTGTGACCTCGTCCAGGCCGATGAGCTTGGCCTTGTAGCGGACGCCATCCCCTTTGAAACGCCTGATGAGAGTCGCCTCACTGCGATCCTGCCCTGGAGACAGACACACACAGGAGGGGACGGAGAGGAGAGGTGAGGGCCTCCTCGGTGGCGAGGTCAAAACTCTCCCAGTCAAGGACCCCCGTCCCACCTCACATCATCCCATTACATGGAGTGTATCAATCACCTGGAGCCTCAGCACCCCCTGAAGGACTGCAAGGGGTTTTAGGGGTTAAAAAATACTTGTATAAGTGAAATTTATAGTATCAGCGCACAACCCACTACAACTTCGAAAAAAGCTTCAATGAGCTGAAGGGAGAGGAGGGGCAGAGAGGAGGACCCCATTAGCATTTTATTGGATGACGTATGAGTGTACTAAGTGTACTGCTGAAACACCAGCCAGGTCCTGGGGTGATTTTGAATGAATATGACTTGCAGATCAGTTTTCAGACCATATAATGCAGATTTTTATAAAAAGGTGAATTTCGTCACTATTAACACCAGCATTGGTGTGTTTCATCATAGAGCAATCCAATTACTTTATTTACAGTTCAAGTAACACATTTTACTGTGCAATAAAATCTGATGTTGGTCCCAAAAAAAATCTATATATTTATTCACTGGCGTACAGTATGCTGTATATACTAACAGTAATATATATATATACTGTATATATATATATACTGTATATTTGAAGAGTTCAGATGCAAAAACCAAAAAAATGAGGAAGTTGATATTCATTGGATGTTAGCATTATCACTCAATAAGTGCTAGTGCAGTGTTGTATTTACTCATTTCAGTTTATTTTAAGCAGTAACCATCGCCAACTTATCTAATAAGATACAAAACCTGAAAACAGCCGAGTCATGTTCGTTATGCCTCTCAACAAATTCCTCTGTATGAGTTTAACGTCCAACCTTGTCCTTGAGTTACGTATTCGGTCAACCAGGCGGATCTTGCCGCAGTTAGCCAGCGCGAGAGGCTGACCAGGACCACGAGAGATTAGACCAAGAGAATGAACCCTGAGTCAAATCAATTAGAGATACCTTGTTGTACTGTACGACACACAGGAAACATCCTGAATGACGCCGCTCAATAGCATTAAAGTGAATCAGCACACATCGGAAGCAGAGACACCTTGACCCCTGCCAGCATGCTGAATGACTCGCATTACTGTCTTCCTGCCCTCCCAAATGCTGCTAGCCAGCCATTCTCCCGCCTTAAATAAAGACCCGACATGTTGTGTTTATCTGCCAGTCCTTGCTCTCTGCTTGCCCTCTGTTGTCTGAGCGGTGTGTGTGTGTGTGTGTGTGCATGTGTGCGTGTGTTTGTGTGCGTGTGCGTGTGTGTGTGCGAGCGCGTTAGGGCACGTCTTCACTTTGCACTCGTCCATTGTGTCTCTGTTATCTTATGAAGTGAGTGCATTGCTATTCTTCACTCACTCACACACTCACACGCGCACACACACACACATACATGCACCCGTGCGCACACATGCGCGCACACACACACACACACACACACAGTAATGATAATGCAGCATATTCAGCTAATGTATTGAAGCATTAGCTGGGCGTTCTGAGGCTGTGACTCTTGGAAGGTCATAGTGGGAGTGATGGAGAGATCCCACTCCCCTCTCCCTCTCTCTCTATGTCTCTCTCTCTCTCTGTCTCTCTCTCTCTCCCTCACTCTCTCTCTCCCTCTCTCTCACTCTCTCTCTCTCTCTCTCTCTCTCTCTCTATTCATTCACACCAAGTCCCTACTGCATTCTGATTCACTACCAATGATCCCTGGTACACAATTTTAGATTGTTCTGTTGAATCATCTTTGTCCAAAACTATTCCCTCACCTCAACCCCCACACCCACAAGCACCACAAACACAAACACGAACACAAACACAAACACACACACACACACACATACACACAAACAAACTCAGCCATGTCCTACTGTAATAGAAGGGACAAAACACTATTTGTTTTGTTTTGCATATAACATACTACAATCTGGACAATTTTCATAACATACATACAGATGTTCTTAGCTGTTCCATATACAGTAACACATGTCAGGGCTTATTGTGTTGTGTTATTGTTGTTCTGTCTAAGAACAACTGGTCTCTATAGCATTTGACCCATGCGCGGCCCCTGTAAAGAAATGCTTCATACTACAGTAGCTTGTAATTGTGGGATCCAAACTTTTTCATTGACTAAAACTGTAAACAAAACACATGGGTGTTTTGTTGACCTAAGGGCTTTGAATCATTGCATTGACACTGTCAATCATGCTTGCACTTAGCTAGCATATCTAACTAGAGTTACCTGACAGAGAGTACTGAAAAACATGTGTTGTTATGTCGGTGATGGTGGGAGGAAACGCCAGTGCCGTGCTGCTTTATGTTTGGGCTGGGATGAGAGAAAGTGATCAAACCACTGGAGGATTCCTGTTTCACTGTTGGGAGACATTTTAAATATTGCCTATAGACATGTTGTACACACACACACACCCACACACACTCACACACACACACACACACATACACACACACACACACGTTAACAACAATAGGGTTAACAGCATTGATTTCCCCCAACCCTTCCAAAGAACGTCTCTTCACGTGTAACATTAAAGAAGTGGAACAGCCACTATACGTTGTAAAACATGTTACAATATATCCACGCTTACATATTACCTTTGAAGGCCAATGCATGCTGTCTGTCAGGATAGACAGCGGCGAATTGCGGAGAATTCTCACTTCCAGTAATGAAAACTAAACCAAGATGCTTTGATTTGCCGGAGCATATAATGTTTGTTATTAATCTATTTTATCCCCATATCTCATATATAGAACAGTGTTTCCACAAAGAATAATCTATCTACATAGCCTACTGTAGCCACTTCTCCTGGCTGTATAACCCATAGAGAAGCTCATAAGCAAAACGCTGGGTGGTTCAATGTTATGCGTATATTGTTGGGACTCCATAGCCTGGCTCCCCACAACAAGCTTTCAGCTCAATTTGTTTTCACTGAGATTATAGTGTGGAAACCCTGTTTGCATTAACATCTTCACAGCCACCTTGCTAGGGGACCAATCAGTGTAAGGTAGTGAGATGATGTTGAAGTCGAGCGTGTTTCGAAATGGTGGTAGAGCTGGATGAGGTGATCAAAACAGTTGTAGCAATAACTATTGATTAAATGCTGTACAAAACGTTGTTTACGCATAAAATTATGTACTGTATGTACCGCAATAGACACTTCATATGAGAAACATTTTTGATAGTTCAGCTGCATGAGGAACTCCATACGCCTCTCTTATACTTGAGATGTGAGAATGAAGTTTGTTCATTCTTTAAGCAGTTATCAACACATCATGCTACTAAAAAGGTAAATCGTCATCAGACCATAGACTTTTTGTCCAGAGATCGTATTATGTGTATGAGTATGCATGTGCAGGTTTGGGTGCATATTGTGTTTATGTATGTGCGTGTTTGTGCGTGCGTGCGTGCGTGCCTGCGTGTGTGTGTGTGTGTGTGTGTGTGTGTGTGTGCGAGCGAGCGAGAGAGAGAGAGAGAGAGAGAGAGAGAGAGAGAGAGAGTGTGTGTGTTAGTGTTAGTGTTAAATATCACTAGCTGTGTCCAGCTGCTCGTGTCTCGGTGGAACAGTGTTTTCATTTGAGTTTGACATTTAAGACCTGCTCCCTCCATCTGCATCCATCACCATTACTGCTGCTGCAGGCCTACTTAGCACAGAGAGAGAGAGAGAGAGAGAGAGAGAGAGAGAGAGAGAGAGAGAGAGCAGTGTAGCTGCAGGGTTAGTCCTCCTGCTGAGTGGTTTATATTATTACCTTTTGGGAGCATGCTCGATCAAAGGCCTCCCTGTGTGTGTGTGTGTGTGTGTGTGTGTGTGTGTGTGTGTGTGTGCATGTGCGTGTGAGTCTGGATAGGGAGGTGTTCACTCTGCTGTAATTAAATGTCTGCTATTGCAGTGACCCTGAGCTTCAAACACAACTAATGAAAGAATCTTCCATTTCATCTGTCATCTCTTCACTCACTCATTCTCTCTCTCTCTCACACCACACTGCAGTAGCAATATTTGTTACCTTAAGGTGGAGAAGAAGGAGCCAGAAAACAAAGAGGAAAGGTGGGAATTGGGAGGGTGCAAACACAACAAGACGGATGATGGACGGACGGATAAATGTCAGGATTAGAGGGTTATTGCAGAAAGAGCGACCACTGTCACCACGCACACGCATGCACGCATACAAAAACACACACACTTCCACAAGTAGCCTAATATGTGACAGTTGATACAGCCTACATGTACAGTACTGTGTTTATCTCTTCAGGGAAGCCCCAAGTGTTGCCCCTGGCAACAGCTGACTAACCTTTGACTGTCCATTTTTTCCATAAAGTACTTCATTTCCAGAACCTTCATTAGAGATAGACAGGGACTATGAGCATAAAGGGTTGGATGGCCGATAAATAGCCTAGCTAAAACTATGCAGTAACAATAATTGACGATATGAAAATAGCATAGCAGACACCATATTTCTGGCCACAAAAAGTCAGCCAAATAATTTTGGGGGTGCAGCTACCAGACAAGTACCCACGTTTCTTATACTTGCAGTCAATGAGATGCCCAATGGAAACAGCCCTCAATTCATTCAAACCCTATGTACAGTAGTGTCACTATTCTTTCAGTGTACAGTATGAGATGCCTATGTTGCGACATGTACAGTATGTAAACATAATTCTCATCAACTATATTGTCAATTTTGAGATATGACAAATACTTATTATGGGGAGGAATTGTACCAGTATATCAATGGACTATAAGATGGCATATAGACCCTATTGGCTATGTAAATGTAGTCTGTAAAAAAGAAAATATTTCTTTGGAGAGCTACAGGAAGAGATGTTTTAGTTTTACGGCCACAGGTCTTACAGGGTTGGCAGCCTATAGTCTGCATTGGTAACTTGCTGCAGGCTCTGTATCAGAAACAGTGCTGTTAATGCATGCAGGTGTATATCTAACCAGATCTCAATTCAATTAGCTTAACGGTTTGAGCTGAACATCCAAAACTGGGATCTTTCCAAACAAACGCACAGACACGCAAGGGAGTATTGTAACTCCCTAATTAAACCTGCTTGTGCAAATTGGAAGTGGTTTACGTGCGCATGTGTGTGTGTGTGTTCACTTGGCGTACGTATTTCATCTCTGCTGATGGGGCGTCTGTCAGGTTTTTGCTTTGACAGCTTCTTCGCTGCTCCTCCTACTAGAGTCTTTCTGATGGAGTGCGCGCGCGCGCACGCACACACACACACACACACACACAGACAGAGCTATAAACCCACAAGCGCAGCGTGTGCCAAGAAAATAGCAAATTTACCCTTCAGCCGCATGCTTAATTCTGGGTAGATTGATTTGGCACACAGAAAACACACACAATCAGTACACAACCCAAAAAGGCTGGTTATAACATAAGATGATGAAGTGGCGTTGTTACCGGTTACTTGTCAAATAAATGAATTGTGGTCTCCTGTCGTCTGAAGATTTCTCTCTCGCGTTTAGCCTAGCTGCTGCAAAGCAGGCCGGGAGTCTGTTGTACAAGCAGCGAGAAACAATGCGGTGAATATACTGTACCGCACATTTCTGAAGCTTTCAGCTGGCATATTGTGTGACTGTGGTATCCCAATGTAACTGTCTTCCCATTGTTTCTCATTTCCAGTCTGTTCTCCGTTTCTTCATCCCCTCTCTCTCTCTCTCTCTCTCTCTCTCTCTCTCTCTCTCTCTCCCTTCACCTCCATATCTCTCCTATTGGAGCCACTCTCATGCCCTGCTCGTGTCTGCTCATATTTTTCTATCTTTCCCACTGTTGGTTTCATCATTCATCATAATCTAACAGAAAATCTTTACTCAACTGAATGTCTCACATCAAGACAGTTTAATATAATGAACAACACAATTCAGATGTTGTGCCTTATTAACTTATTTTACTGGCATTTTATACTCTGCATGTATCATATAGGTGGATGGAATAAATGCTTTATAGTTTTGCAGTGATTAAGAATCGCAGAAACATGACAGGGTGGATCACAGAATGGATTGCAGCATAGGGTCGGATATAACATTTTAGTTATGACTCTGTTCACGTCTGCTCTAGATTCACCTAGAGCAATAATTCAGTGAGAAGTGTTAGTTGACCTTCGTGGTCACAGAAACCTTTGGCTGTGGAGGTCCACACCCTGAGGGCCAGGTTTGAGTCACCCGGGATTGCTAGCCAGTTACAGTCACAGATAGAGTCATGCACTCATGTTTGTGTGTCCCTTCGCAGTGTTTCTTCCCAGGCCAGCCTTTCACTTTGTCCCTCCTAACCCTATACTGCCTAACCTGGATGACAGGGCCACAGTCCCCAACCTGAGCCTGCGTGTGTACGTGTGTGTGTGTGTGTGTGTGTGCGTGTGCGTGTGCGTGTGCACGCGTGTGTATGCATACGTTAGTGCCCTGGTGTGTGTGGGGCACCCCGAGGCATTCAGCTATCCTCTCTGACAGAAAACACAGAACAAATTAGAGGCAAGACACTTTGGGGATGGCTCCATTTCACCTAGGTCTCTCTCTCTCTCTCTCTCTCTCTCTCTCTCTCT
>JAODUH010004964.1:17919-33000 GCA_027564835.1 Typhlichthys subterraneus | reverse complement strand
AAGTTAACAAAGTTAGCTATTTTGTGTTGTATTTGTAAAAATTCTAGCATGTTTGTTAACAAAGTAACGTGGCCCGCAAAGTTCTCTGACATTTTCAATGTGGCCCTCAAGTGAAAATAATTGCCCACCCCTGTCCTACACTGTAGAATGTATACTGGTAAGATAAGAAGTAAGATATCAAGTAAACTATTATTATTGGTCTTTACTGTATGTGAACGGCAATATATACTTCTCTTTACACATAATCACATCACATAATTATGCTATAATGACTGTTGGACATAATGGCATTTATTTGTATCTTGTATGTCTAATATGCTCCCCCCTCCTGTCTTAGTCAAAAAAAATGTTGTATTTGTAATGTGATGTCCTTGAGTGTCTTGAAAGGGGTCCTAAAATAAAATGTATTATTATTATTATTATTATTATTATTATGCATGATTTGTTTCATAATGAATCATGTTATGCTTAGTTATATGATATATATATATATATTTATATATATGATGATAAGCAATAATTTTAATATATTTAATGTTGTCCTATATCTACACAGTATGAACAGCACACTTGTCTATTTGCTCAGTATAGTAAGCACAGTATAAATGCTGACAATGCCTGCCCCAAAAAAAATCTTATTTATTGCAACTCTTCAAAGGACAATAATGTAAGACTACATTCTGGCCAAACAATAGGGACTCATATTCACCGGGGGTCATCAAAATGTACAGGCATGTTCTCTTTATTCACCTCTGTCTGCAAATTATAACCAGTTCGTGTGGGGAGGATGGCTGTCCTTGTGTTCTAGTGAGGCGCTAATCTGACGCTTGAAAAGATCCTCAGGTCCAGGCTAGCAGATGACACAGCCACCTTTCTCTTTAAATGGATTCTTCTCCTCAGAAATGCCTTTGACAAGGGTGTCCTCTTTCACACCAGCTTGAATGTATTCCTTGATCTCCTCGCAGCATTTGGATGTCTGCAAGAACAGAGTCATTAACAAAACATCCAGCAGCAAAACACTGTATATTTCACAATGTAGGCAATATGAATATTGCATGCTACTTTGAAATGTTCTTTATTGCTGTCATCATAATCCATCAGTCAGTATCAAATGTGCCCTATTTAAAATACACAACGAATAAAAGGATGTTGGAAAAATGAAAGAAATAAAATGTATAATAAAACGTACCAACCACCTCTCCAGCTTAGTTTCCTTTTTTAGCTGGGTTACCTCCATTTTAGCCTTGTCCAGGTCTGTCAGGTCATCTACATTTATGACTGGCATTATCTGTAGGAGACATGTACGGTATGGTGGACATTACACATGCTACCCTCATGCTTTTATTACTGTACACTATTATTTCATACAAATGAATCAAAAACTACATGGACATGGTCTAATGTTTATATTTTTATTGTGAGTCTGGACCACACGCTCATTACCATCTTTCACTGACTTTCACTAAATACTATTTTAATACATGTAATGCTGTAAAGTTAGTAAAAATACAGTTACAGTTAAATGCAGTTATGACTTCTTAACTCCACAATATGTGTCATTCGTACTTACGGCAGTTTTAACAGAGAGCTGTCTTCCTCATCAAAGCCTACAGTGGAATCCTACTTCTCTCAGTCAATCTGGGTTATAAAGTGATGACCATAAACTGTTCTAATCCTATAATCTGATTAGAAAAGGTCCATTTATATGATCACACCGTTCACTGAAGAATACTGTCTAGAGAGGGAAAGAGAACTTCACAAGCAGTTAGTGTGCATGTATAATACATCTCATGTTTTTCTATTGCAGATTAGAATATGGGTTTGAGCACTACCTATCTGTTCCAGATGTAGGTCGAGGAAAGTGTCTCTTGGCCCATGGTAACCTTGCTAAAACGGCTAATCTGCATTTAACCTCAGCAGTGATGCTTCACTGTTCTGAATATGACAATCACAGCAGGGGGGGGACGGTATGCATCTGAAATAGCCAGGCATTACTAAATAAGAAAACATCAAGACAATGGTGTCACACTGAAAAGAAATTTGAGGAAATATAGAAAGTGAACAATTCATATTAACGTCCTATCAATGTTTCAGAACGCTTTTACTCCAAAGCTACACAGCTACACAATTAAGTCATATTCATGTGGACTGCAGTTTCTGAAGTCGCTATAACATTATAGAACATGATCACATCATCACCTTCATCAATCCTTATGTCGTCATCTTGATAATAATGACCCACACGTCATCAACATGGCCATCTTTGGTAAAGATAATTTCCCACGATGTTTGTCCTATATTTACAAATGAGTGATTGTGTATTAAATTAGCTCATCTTTGGAACAGGAATTACTTCATACATACAGTAATACAGTAAACCGAGGCCTACACACGCGGAGAATATAGCCTAAATCTCAACAATACCATGCGTAAATCAAATGCGTAAATATCATCATTGACTGTGCCATCATTATAAAATACAGTACTGTAAACATCCTCCTTCAATTTCAGTAATTCCACGAGGCACCGTCCCACCCCTTTACGTTCTCTTGGGGAAATTGTACACCATATAAAGCTGAGCACACGCGATGGGCAAGAGTGCGAAGGAGTAGGACAATTGGAATATGGAGTTTTCTATATTAACCATATTCACACTCATCTCATCTGTCTACAATGTGTTTGCGTTGCCGACTAAAGGTAACAACAATTAACAAAATAGTAATTTGCTTCTAATATGTTTTTCGCTAATTGCTTTTAAAAGCACCAGCCAGACATCTCGGGCCTACCCTAGAGCCACTGCTACTGTTGCATTGATTAATAGACTACCAGTTGTGATCGTATTATAGTTTTAATGATACATTTACCAATCTTCTGTTTTCAGACGTTTGTCTCCTTCAAGTGGACGAAGGGCCGTGCAGGGGTGAAATCCAGCGTTATTACTACAACACTCTAACACAGAAATGTGAGGAATTCTATTATGGCGGCTGCCAAGGGAATGCCAATAACTTCAGGAGTTTTCTAGAGTGTCAAAAAACTTGTTTTAGAATACCAAGTAAGTTCTCAAAAGAGCACAATCATTTAGCCTACTGTAACTGCCACTAAATTAAGTTCAACATAGCTCGCTAAAATTGTTGCTAGAGGGCGGGGCACTGGTTTGTTGTTTGCACATGTTTGAATATAGAAAATGTTCTTAAAAATGGTTTTCCTTTTAATTTCAGAAATTCCACAAATTTGCAGGTTCCCAGTGGAGGAGGGTCCCTGCCGTGCCCTTCACGTGCGCTTCTTCTTCAACATGACTAACATGCAGTGTGAAGCCTTCTACTATGGTGGCTGCCAGGGAAGCCCAAACCGCTTCCAGGACCTGACCTCCTGCAATGAGTACTGCAGCCCACAGACAAGTCAGTGGAGTCCCCTTAATGGTGTTGCTTCAGGTCCAGCCTTTGATGCATTGAAAATAGCAATAACCCACTTACAATTACTGTCAATTAGCACCTGAAAACATGTATTTAAAAGTCTCCCTAAAACTGCGGGGTGTAGAGATGAGCACCACTTAAATATCGAGGGCCGAAGGGACTTTTGCTTCAAAGCTAAATACCGCTTTTGTAATGCAATTCCAAACACAAATGGAGTCTCCTCAGCAGCAGATAACAGATAAACAAATGGGCTTACTTTGTAACCAACACTGTCTGTCCAGAATCCTATTCATGGGATTGTTGTTGTCTTTTGTTTCATATAGCTCTCCCTGTGCTGTGCCTGTCACCGCTGGATAGAGGGAAGTGTGCAGCATCTATGCCCAGATATTACTACAACACAGTCACCAAGACATGTGAGGATTTTAAATACTCTGGCTGCGGAGGGAGCAGTAACAACTTTGTGTCCAGGCAGAGTTGCATGGACGTCTGTTACAAAGGTATGTGTTCAATGCGTGTGTGTTGCATGGGCAGAGTTAACATGCAACAGGGGTTTTATGAAGAGTATACTGTCTATTACTAATCTCTCACAGACCTATGTGTGCCGGAGTGGTCAGTGGTCCTGAATTTGAGCTAGGGTATAGAATATTGAGGCCATTACTAATGTTAATGAATTCATTGTAATAGTATACGTTGTAGACCATTACAATTTCTGTGAAATTAATAGCAGACGACTGTTTTTATTGTCAATATCAACATTAATTCAAAGACCATATACATATGTACAGTATGTGTAGGACAATATACATGTTGACAATGTCAAAGTGATGGGAAGAAGGGAAGATGTCATAAGCAGACCAAGGAACATACTAGATATCTGCATTTAGCCTTTAATACACAAAAGTTGTTTCTGTGTTTTTATCATTACTGCATAACATTAAATGAGAAATCGCAGTTTTAGAATAATTATCCCATTAATCATCAGTTTTCTTTCATTTCAGACAAGAAACATTACAGAACAAAAGAGCGCCAAATAAGAAGAATCAGGAAAAATAAGGTCACTTTAATGCAGGTTTAGATGTTTCACAGCTGGTCCTGCTCATATATAACTTGGCCGTGCCCATAATGCACACTGATTGCAATAATGATGTTACTGTACACTGTTATATTCATATTTATCTTGCACTGGTCTTATACTGTGAATATATACTGTAGATGTGCAGTAATAATGTGGATGCTTGTATTGTATTTACAATGGTCTCTGTGGGATTTTATGAATTACATGTCTGTTATAAGCACTTATGATCAAATATGAGAGCGCATGTAACCTCTGTGTATACACTGTTGTTTAAAAATATGCTTTTCTCAACAAGTTTATGTAGCAATATGTTAAATCTCACACTCAGGGCAAATCAGAGCATTCCTTTTTATTTCCACCTCCCTATCTTTGTTCTTCGCAAGGAAATATGTCCCGGCACAGCCTTGATTCAGGAAGGAAGCGATTCCTGGCATGGCATGATGCCCTGCTGCAGTCAATGCGTGGAAGTTCAAGGTTATAATGGTGGCTTCTCTATAGGAGCAACAGGCCAACACTGTTTTTGCATATTGTCCTGTAATTACATACCTACAATAAATGTCTGGGAAAACAAACATACATTCATGGATACAAATATTGGATTTGTATATTTGTTATAAAAGTAATAAGGTTAGACATGAATGTTGTTTTTATAAGCCACCTCAGTTTTTCATGGGGTTAGTTTGGTTTTCTGCTTTGTGCTGTACTGAAGACATTAAAGTTCAATAAACAAGTTGAAGAAGATGTTAAAGGTATAGCCAGTGATCGGGTGGAAAACATTAGCTGGTACACAACCCTGGCTCTGTAAATGGGAATGCAAACAAGTGATGTAGACCGCACCACACAACACTATCTCAGCCTTGGCAAAATGCGTAGAGGCGGATCTTCTAAGGGAGCATCCTATGGCATTAAAGAGGGAGGCGTTTTTGTTTTGATCAAGTTCAAATACAAACAATCTTAGGATAGTTGACTCTACATGTTTTTAGGAAGGCTGTCCTAAACATAGGTCCATCTGCTGTGATATAATAGCTGCAGCACCATGTTATTTTAAGGGGCCTATGGGAATATAGACCATGTCAAAAGAGACAAGCACATTTTGTTTGACTTGAAATAATAAGGGGTAATACAGCTAGCCTGGCGACCTGCTATCAGAGTCCCAAACCAAAAGAGGATCATTGCCTGACTTTTCAATAATTTCACGCAACTCAACATTGATAAAGGCTACACATCCCCTGGCTTGCATTGGAGGAGCGATAGGGTGTGAGCTTATTTTTAGCTATTTCTGGATATTTGAGCATGTGTATTATTTTTGTAATTCATTTCTAAAGATGACATACAGTATGTACTGCAGCATAAAATAGGTAATTACATGTATTGATCAGAGAGGGCAGACAAGTTGTGTTCCCATTAGGCATATAACAGTTTGCTCATTTAGCTCATATAAGAATAAGAAAAATCTTTTCTTGTATAGCACCTTTCAAAATGTGCAGCTTAAAGTGCTTATTAGTGAAGACGCTTGCAGCTGGAAATCAAGCAGAAAATATTTAGCTTTATAGGAGTGAGTTTATACTGGGTGTAATACAGTATTGTAAGAATTCAATCAACATTTTCATATTAATTACAGTCAGGCAGTGAAACATTGATTGGGTTCATTGGTGAGTGCTATACATATCAATATCATGAAATAAATAAATAATATTCATATTCATAATAATGATAGAAGCATGTTTCACAAGGAAACTGATAAACAGGGCTAAAATGCCACAGGGTCAAATAAAAATAATGTGGCATAAGAAAAGGAATATATATAAAACACAGTACACAATAACAGTGCATTCAGTGCATATTAAGTGTACACCAAGTGAAACTATGCCATGGTTAAAGTACAGTAACTATAGGTCGAAACAAGTTAAAGGCCAATCTGAAAAGATATTCAGTGAGCTGGCTGCACTCTACTTGTGTTCAATATCTTTTGTGGCTTTGGTCTTGAATTAGTTAAGTGTTGAATTATACTAGATTTTACAGACTACTTTACAGACTATAGCACAGCAGGTGTCAACATGAAAGAAGTAATGGCCTCAATACAAACTGGTGTAAATTAGTGCCACAGGCAGAACACACGTTACTGACAAATAGCCTATGACAAATTAGGCATTTATTAAAAACCTCATAATTCAGTGGTTCACTTAGGCTACACCAGACATTACTGTATCATAATCAGCGCACGCACGCACACACACGCACCCCCCACCCTCACCCCCCCACCCCCCCCCCACATACACATACACACACACTCACATACTTATTAGACTCACACATACATTAGATAATGGCTTAGATTTAAAGGCCATATCTGACAATAGTATATCATTCTCAGCAGTGTGACATTTAATATTTACAGCTTGACTGTATTTTGACGTTGTTTTACACACACACTGACCATATGAAGCAAAGCCTTGTGCGTTTAATTGGATGGCAGTTAGAGCATCCGTTCTTCCTGCCTATTGTATCCTCCCTATTGTATATGTTAATCACCAGAGAAAGTTTGCATCAATAAACAAAAATGACTCGGTCTGTCATTTTAATTATAATAGCGCTCTGACTTGGAACGTATTTCCGATTTAGAGAGGCATGATTTAATCGCGATTATGACGACTAGTTTATCTTTAGAGTGCTTGAGGTGGGAAAGCTGTTCAGCCTGCACCAGACAGGCTAATTTATCCCTCGTTCACATGAAGCAGTTAGCGCTATCTTAAATTGAATGTCACGATGGATTTCATATTAAGCTGTATTTGTCAGTCTCTACGACATTCCTCGTTTTACCTCTATGATTTTGGGACATAATGCTTTTAATAAGCTGTCAGCTCTAATGCAACGGTGGAATGACAATGTAAGAAAGGGTACAAATGCACATAGGCCTATAGCCTAGCCCTAGCCTATAATATATCAAACAAAATGACAGCTCCCTTATTCACCCTTTCTTTGAGAATAGTTGTTTAGGCGGCTCATTGTTTCTGCAGGTAAAGGAGAGAGACATGACGCCCCCTGGTGGCAGAATTACACATTTCCTAGTTCAGTTAAGTGTTTCATAGGCGAGTGTTACTGATTTAGAGAGAACAAATTCATGGTTTTCCTGAAGGGTCCTGGAAATATTTATTTCCCATTGTTTTTAAGCACATGCTGGAATACACATGTGTTTATTGTTGTACAACCATGTTGAATAGAGTCCTAAACATTTATTAAATGTTAATGGTTGAAAATACATCTTGACATTGGTGTAATGGAAGGGGTTGTTTTGTTGAACAGATGCCTCTTTCAGTGTGACCTCATAGCTTTGGCAGGATGGGAGTACAACTAGCCAACGGGTGGATCACTGGATTCAGAGCTGAATGAAACTAGTGCATTGGGTTTTTGCCATTCTGCAGGAAAAACATTTGAGCATGACATTTTCTACAGCATTTACCGCTTTCCTAATGTGAAAACTTTGTTCTCAAAGTCACTTAAGCCAGGAACAAACATGTAAGATGCTATTGATGTCATTAATGTCACACATATCACAATACATGTACACAAACCAATGACAAACCTTCAATTTCATACAGGTAGTCAGTGCTACAGTATGTAAGCACTAACTGGTGTTGAAGGCAGCTCAGCATTAGGGATACTAACTGATGTAAGAAGTAAAGCATATCACATGTACACTTTTACTGGATCTGTACTTACTGGCTGCCAGCCGTTGGTCTGTTTATACTCTCAACCAAACACGTGTGGAGTGTTCTGGCTCCCAGACTGTTTAACATTTCTTCAGGGTCTATCAGGGTCCGTCAGGGGTTCCTTGTGTTGGAGGAACTGCTTTCCCTCATTGCTTACTCTCGTCCACAATGTTGATGTGTGTATCATAGGATTATCATCTTAGTGTTATTGTCAATGGTAGTAGCTGTTCTGAAATGTCCATAATAGTGCAGTCTTGATAGTGGTTATACAGAATATTATATACATGTACAGTATATCTCAAATTTAAATTCAAATGTAAAATTAAAATTAAAAGTGGAGCACTTTGTAAATGTTGAAATCTGACACAGTATACGGAATGCAGGGCTGGTCAGGGTAGGGTAAGGAAAGCAGAGTGTGTGTGTTTGTGTGCGTGTGTGCGTGTGCGCTGGGTTATTAGGGAATAATTGTTTTATCCTCCTATCCAAAGACAATAACATAATTTACACCTCCATCTTGGCTCACAGAAGTGCTTCATTTTTTTTTAGATGAAAAATTAAGATCTTCTTTTTTATGGGCTAATTTGAAAAAAAATTATATAGGGTTACTTTCTTGAAGCTAATATTCAAGTATAACTATTTTGTCAACAAAATAATGGCAAAACCGATTTGTACAGTATTCATATTGTGTTTATTGTAAACTAATTGGCCTGTGGATATGCCATTATTCAGTTTGTTTGTAAATAGAATAACAATTTTCAAGAGTATTACTATATTTCCACCTTCTGCCTACAAATGTGTCCTCTCATCATGGTTGAGAAGATTAAAAGTGACTCGAGCAGAACGAATTAAAAGATTTTATTTTCTATTATTACTTTTATTATTTCTATTATTATTACTGTATTTCCTTATTTATAAAGGCTTTCCATCTAAGCACATGCTACTGTGCATTATAGTTTGCCCAGTTTCACAGAGGTTAACAAATATATTTGAAGCTGATTTTTGCATACTCCCAAGGTAAATGCATTTGCATAATTACATTTGCTTCTGAATAAATTATGCCTTCTTCTTGTTGTTGTTTTCGTTGTTATTGTTTTTATAGATATACAGTACTGTATATGTACTGTGTATACAGTATTAGTGAATAGTTATATTTTTTATCACACACACACACATTGTGACATGGAAATATTTTGCTTAATGGGATTGAGTGACTCTATGATAGGCATATAAATATTCATCAAAATATTCATATTAATTACATTACAGTCAGTCGCTGAAACATGGATTGGCTTCAAAGATGTGATGACGTTGTGGTGGTTCTGTTATTCGGGCTTGTGAAAGAAGATTGAGCAGCTCTGTTAATTTATGACATAATATCAATGACGAAAATCACTGCTGCATCCATGTCAACAGGCATCAATGTTAAGTGGAATGTGTAAAATGCTGCATGAATATGGATAGGATGCGTTATTATATTAAACAAACCCATATTCTATACTGAGCAGTGTGTACCTAGTCTCTCAGCAAACCTATTTCAAATGACAGTCTGTGCAACTATTCAAAACAAAAACCTGAAATATTCATAAGTATAGCATATAGCATAATGCTGAGAAAATGTGCTCTGGTTGACAGCCCCAGCCAGATTAGACTTAGATATTTAAAGTTTTTATTTATTTATTTATTTAATTTGTATTTCTTCAAAACTAAACTTTGCTTCAAACATAATTAATGTGCAGAGGAGCATTGCAGGAGAACTTTCCAAACATCATGGATTTTTAGGACACATTCACTTGGGTTATATTACATGTAGTTGCAACACTTAAAAAGCACAACTTATTTAAAAGACTCAAATGAGTAAAGACACCAATGTTTCAAGTAACTTAAATAGTAGACATAAAGTAAACAACTATTGAAATAATAGTTATATTTACTTACCCTTTTCTAAGCAACTGGTTTCCTAAAATGTCTAAGTAAATTCAATTTGTCAAATTCTACAGTGTAGCTAGTGTTCACTATAACTAAATGGAATTCCTCTAGCTCTATACTAACATTAAGTAGCTCCAATACTAAAGGCTTTGTGATAACTTCCATTTTAGCTCCATACAACCACAATACTGTTGCCGTCACTTTCACACATGATGGACAAGTGAGTGCTCTGTTGGGAGGGATGATGAAGTCATTGGTAAAAGCTTGTGTGGCTACGTATCACAATGTATTTTACTGATGTATGAATGGTCTTGCACAGCACTGCTCTGACTGGACAGCACTAACATGTAAGATAAATGGAAAAAGCCACATGAAGAAAAGAGCGAAAGGAAGCGAAGATGGTTGATTAGAGTGAATTGCCATCCATGTAGAAATTATAATGTGTTTAAACTCCTTCTTGGAATTCTGCTTTTATTCTACAGTGCAGCTTGCAGTTAAGACATTGTCAAAATATGACCCTTCACCTTTATTGATAATCTGATGCATACACTGGTGGTGGACAGGGACCAGTAATTATTTGGCAGTTGAATTAAAAAATTATCTTTGTCAGTGTCCGTTACCTCCTCCGCAGTGGATTGGCTGTGTGCTGCGTCCGGTGTGCTTGGTGGCAGAGGTTCCTGTTCCAGATCTCCCGGGCTTAGACATGGCTGGCCCATCATGCATTTCACAGTAATAATATGTTATAAATATGCAGCTTCATGCGCACAACATACACGCCTGTGTGAATGTGCCAGATGAATTAAATGTTTGATTACATGAATGTGCTATAAACAGCTGGTACAATGGTATACAATACATATTTTAGAAATTAAACTCAAGGATAAAGACACCTAATTTCTTCTTAGTCTCTACGGCAGCCGCTGCACAGCTGGTTGATTACTAAAGTTAAGCCAAGTCAAACAGAGTGTGTCAAATGCAAATGAGCTGCTTCAATTTAACAGTCAAACAAATGCTTGTCATGCACCTTGACGTATGTTACAGGTTAGCTTGTTTTCTTTCAGTAACTAATCATCAACCGGAATTGAGCACTATAAAACACACATTCACACACATACACACATTTAAGTATGCAATGTTAATCTGCAGCATGACTGATATTTCAACTGCAGAGTTGCCTGGCTAATGTCATCCCTGAACAATTCAACTGAACAGTGCTTTGTAGAACGCAATGTTGATTATAATGACACTAAATATATTTCACATCAGCATCAATCTGGAGAATAAAAGGTTATTAAATATTGCTGCATCTTTCATTAAAATATATATACAGTCTAAAATATATGCATATTTTCAGCACAACATACACAACCTCAATAGTATAATGTAACAGTGATGATGAATATTCTTATGATGAATGGATGATCATTTTGTAATATTTCCAAGAACCTCTCAAACAAATGCTCACTGAACTTTATAGCCCGGAGAAAATGAGACACGGGTTAAAAACAGAGTGCATGATGCACTAAGGAGCACATGAGTTAGAGAGTGCGTCAGGAGCATGGACGGTAGGCAGAAAATGGACATGGGTTAAGGTAAGGTGAAATGGGAGGGGCTGGACTCTATATGTCATTTTGATAATGTGCATACGTGTGTGTGTGTGTGCGCGTGCGTGTGCGCTGATAGACACTGGGTGAAATACTGTACATACCCTGGTAAAGGACATCTAGATGGATGGGCCCGGGTAAGTGAATGGTTGTGATAGCCTTTATGAATAATAAACACAACCAAACGATCGGATGAGACGCATTCGAAAACTGTTTTTAAGACAAATTTCTTCCTTACTGGAAGAAATTCTAAAGAGGTTGATCTTTTTTTTTATTTATAAAATGGATTGGAATATGTATGGCTACATTTGCAAACTAAATCTTATAGAATATTAAATTCCTTAGAAGGGCTCAAAAGCACAAATACTACCAGTCAACAAAAGGGAACGCGTTTCCTTGCGTAAAAATAGTGTCCGGAGGACCGTTGTCAGCGCAGAGCGCGTAAGCGGTCAAGACTGCCTATTTGGCTGTAAGCACAGTGTGTCTTTAATAGCAAGACGTACCGTGTGGTCGCAAAGACGAGGAGGAGCTCTGGCGCACGCTGGCCCGCAGAACGGGAGTATCTACATGCACTTGGATTACCGGGCAGGGAAGTGTCACGGCGCAAACAGCCACTACAGCACCCGCAAAGCGCGCACCGATTTCATAGACCAGAGAGATCGTAAAGAGTACAATCTTATGTCACGTCAAACGGACATCGCCATTTGTAGCGCCTGACTGCTTTTAATATCGCTTTTATAGTTATGAATTACATTTCTAATAAATAGGAGAATAGAAGATGGAAGTGACCAGGTAGAAGTAAGAAGACATTCTTTACGTCCAGCATTGTTCTTTCATTGGAATTTATATTCCAAAATCTCTTAAGGTAAGTTAATAATGCTTTTCGCCCATATTATAGAAGGTAAGTTAATAATGCTTTTCTCTCATATTATAGGTCTAAGTGTACTTTTATTAAGATTTACTGTAAGTCACCCTACAAATTTGACGACTTATATTTTAAAGTTGAACTTCTTTCCATTTCGAACGTGCACATTTTCACTTTTGCAATTTATTTTGCGTACCCTAAATGTGCTCCTTCCTGTCGACGACAATAACAGAACACGGCATGAATTACAATGTTAATACACATCTCTTTATTTATTGTTTTGGCATTATGACATGATATAGGCTACTGTATTTGCCTACATACATAATGCCATGAAAATGCGTTTTCATTTTAGCCCCAGAGCTTTACATGAACCTAAATTGTAGCGCTGAATCAGTGGCATTTTACGTATGCATTTTCCATCATAAGTCAATGTACAGTAGGCTACAACTGGCTCTTGTGATGGCTCATTGTAGCACAGAAGTGTAGAAGCCCCATACATCTTATGGTTTACCTGCATACTCTCTCTATAAGAGCAACTTTCATTTTTGGCAAATAATCAATGTTGATCATCCAGATTCATAATACTATACACGATATGTGGAATTTGATGCTGATGCTGTTGGTGTTGAAATAGGGAAATATGAATAGGTTTGGTCTTAAAAGTACCATATTTTACATCATATTGTAATAGCTTCAGGTGTCTGTATTACACATTTTTTTTACTGTAGGAAACAAAGACAATTGGTTTGTTCATTGAAATATAATGCCACAAATGCAGTTGAATTTTATCTCCAGAGATTTACATTAACTTTAATAAATTGTAGTGCTGAATCAATGGCATTTTACGTCAATGTAGGCTACAGCAGACTGTTAGTGGCTCCTGTGACGGCTCATAGTAGCAGAAGTGTAGATGCCCCACACATCTTATGGTTTACCCGCATACTCTCTCTCTATGGACAAAAAAATCCATATAGGATTATATTATCAGCCCCTCTCTCTCTCTCTCTCTCTCTCTCTCTCTCTCTCTCTCTCCCACACACACACACACACATGCACACACACAATTCTGCCTAGCACCTGACAAAACTACCAGGATGAAAATATGTTGTTCTTGTTCTTGTTCTTGTTCGTGTATGTTAAATAGGCCTGTATTACAGTTTACTGTATTACAGTAAGCTGTAGCCGATAGTACTGTCACAGTGAAAGAAACCAGTTTCCATGCAGGGTGTTTAGTTGGGCTATCAAGTCCTCCACTTACACATGGACTATTTACTTTGTATGGGATGTTAGCTTCACATGCCAGATCTAAATGGGACTCTTCATTTCTTCGTGAGAAATGTTGACACCCCATTGAAAGCGCCTCACGCGCTGATCTTCACATTAAATATTAGCATGTCCTCTGGAGGGAGAATTAACATTCCTTCATGTACCTGTCAGCATGGAAGTCAGAAACCAAACTAGCATCGAAGCTAAAGTTCCTGCCTAGAAGATGTCTGCGGTTCGAAGTAGGAGGAGTCTTTCTTTCATCCGTGGATTCTGCCGTGTTTGCACAGCCACATTTATGGAGATGACTTGTGTCGTCTGTGTGTGTGTGTGTGACTGACTTGAGCGCCCCCGGACACGGGAGAGAGCGAGAGACATACAGAGAAACACAATCTTGGGGCGAGAGAGAGAGAGGGAGGGACACAGAGAGCGAGAAAAACAAGCGGTGAGACAGAAAGAGCGGTGTACTCCAGTAAGAATGCTATATAGAGAGATGTGTGCAGACAATCTGACAAGCAGGAAGACAGACAGACTGCAACAGTGCAAAACAAGAACAACAGGCTTGAAGAAAAACGAGCTGAAGGACAGACGTACGCACAGTGAAATGGGCAGACTTGGCAGGTGGCAAGACATCTGGGTTGCTTTCTGAATCAGGGAGATATGCTTGATATTCACCAAACCAAACGTTACCGGCCTAGATCCATCACTGCGCGGTCAGAGATGGTAGTGGTCGAGCCAGAAGCTGAAATGCTGTTTGGAAAGAGAGAGAGAGGAGAAAGAGATGAAAAGACAAACCTGGAAAATAATCCTGCCTTTAAAAACATACAGAACCTCCGATGGTATCTAAATGTCAACATCTACAGCTGTTAGCTGCTTGGCCAAATGTGTGTGTATGTGTGTGTGGGGGTACTACTGACGGATGATGATGAAATATGGTTTGTTTTGAACATTACCTAAAGTTTTCATATTGCGTTCAAGCTACTGCTCACAGACGAAGAACACAAACATTGCACCCACATTTGCAAGTGTAAGCACGTGCCATGCATGCTGTTTAATGTGGTCTTACTCTTTAGTCAGCAGAGTTGCAGTACAGTAGCTTGTTCAGTAGGCTATTAATTGAGCTAATGTGTCATGTTTTATTCAAAGGTGTACAGCCTAGCCTTAAATGCCAATGTCTTTTGCTGTCTGGACTTAACAAATGTCTACTGATTACGGCTAACAT
>JAODUH010004964.1:0-17819 GCA_027564835.1 Typhlichthys subterraneus | reverse complement strand
GGTGTACAGCCTAGCCTTAAATGCCAATGTCTTTTGCTGTCTGGACTTAACAAATGTCTACTGATTACGGCTAACATGGCTTCTATTGTTAAAGGGGAATTCCACATTGAAACCAACTTGTATTTGCACACTGACAGCGGACAGATAGTCAAACTTTCTCAGGGTCATTGGTGAGACAGTTAAAAGAAATGTTTTTCTGTTTATATAGGTGACAATTGCCTCAGCTCCATCATGCTATGAGGCTGACAGACATCATATCAAACACTCATGAAATTCGATCACGCTCAACTAGGTGTTGCAGATGAAATACGAAAGCGATTCTGCAGCTGCATTGCCCATTTCTCGCCTCAAGTGTTTTCAGAGACATTTTAGTGGACCGTTTAGCCAGAAAAGGAGAAACTAAATCAACCGTCCGTCATGTTTTCTTTTCACGAAGCCTCCTGGGTTCACAACAACTCTCCCGTTTGTAATTCATCGGTGAAGGGCACTGTCAAATGTGCTTATGAGAAATGTATGAAGCCACCAACGTAAACAGAGCCAGACATTGAGCAAGAGAGGATGACATACATATAATATTTTTTAATTAAACCAAAAGTTATATGCTAAATCAAGAGGGTAGTGAATACCAGAGACACAAATAGGAACAATATGAGGCGAATTCCCCTTTGAAGGTATAGTCAGCTAATGCAAGATAATTGTAAGCATACACTAAAATATCAAATATCTCCTGGAATTTCGCTAACCTACTGTTATCTGTGCTTGCTGAAACAATAACCTGATACTTCTACACTCCTCCGTAAATATAAACACAAACAAAGTGGCGAACACCGCTTGCACAACAAAGCCGTAGTACTACCAGAGTACTAGGCTTTGCTTAATGCGTTTCAATATCCCTTGGAGGGATATTGTTTTGATTTGAGCTTGAAGTTAGCAAGGGTTCCGGAGAATGACTAAGCCTTCCTTTAAGTAAAACAAGTGCTGGTCTATAACCGGGCCCTAGGCCAGGTTGTCAACAGGGCAAAACTCACCCTCTGACCCTCTATTGCACCAGTTGGATAATTTGGGTGATTTTGCTGTCAAATGATGAACTACTTTCATTGGCTACTTAACAAACCACGCTGGTCTCTGAATCCAAACTGGCTCATATGGACCAATGCTAAAATGTCACACATTAAGGTTTTGCCATTCCCAATGTTTGCAAGTCATTCATCAGGCGAAGACAGATCCAAGGGTGCGGCTTAACCTTTTCCATTAGAGGATAACACGCTACAACGTTGTCCACGCCAGAGGTCACGACTAACTTATTTCACGCCGCCATGGAGCGACAGCGGCTCAAAGCAATCATCGCAGCGTCTCGGTAACTGTGAAGACATTTACAGAGCAGCAAGGGCCTTCAGAAGTTAACTTAGCAGAAAGTATTGTGCATACTGGGCTGGTTGTGTGATTACAGTTAAGTGTTGCAGTATGTGCCACACAGCTCACAGACTGCTCGGCAAGACTTTGTCCGTATGTCTTTCACTCTACAGCTCTCCTGTGTGATCTCCACCCAGGCGAACGGTCTCATGAATTTCATGATTTCCAACAAAGACAGCTCTGTGATGTCGTAAAATGTAATTTCAGAAGAGATGTGCAAGTTATCTCTATGCCCCGTAGAGCTGTTTACCAAGTGTAGTGAGGAACTGCATTCTTGAATTAGACCCCTGCAAAATATATGTGACGTGTGTCCCTGGTCAGTACAGACTTGGGGGAACATGATACACATGACATTTGGAGATCAAAAGAGAGGATGTTTAATTAAGCTCAGCTGAACCTGAAAACAAATTGCACCATGGGAAGGCTGACGATGCTATTTTCCTTCGCTTGTACACAGTGCAGTATGTAATATAGTGAACTGTTGGTATCAATAGATGGTTCTAGAACAGAAAGATTTGCCTATGGTGCAATGGCCTTTATACAACAGGGATGGTGTGTGTGTGTGTGTGTGTGTGTGTGGTGGTGGTGGAGATGGGGGGTGTTGTTAGGTCAAGGTGACATTGTTTTATTGTAATCTATTACATGTATCCTTAATGGGATGTGTTTATACTGAATGGAGTGGTGACGTGTGGGTAAATGTTATTTACCTGGTATTTATTCTCCCAGTTACAGGTATTGCAAATGCTCAGTTTGACCCTTGAACTTTTTCATGTTTACAATGAAGTCAATTAGAAGACACTTTTGTGACTCGCCCACCCTAACCACCATCTTATCCTTCTACTGTGACAGCCCTACTGCTTCTGGCTTCTGGAATCCCTCCTTGCTTCCCACAGTTCATTTGTAATCTTGTCAATCAAGCAACTATGGCTACGTGCTTTTCTACTCCCTGGATCCATTCTGAATGTTTGATGGTAAAGTCAAAGGACGTGTGTTTCCCTTATTCCCTTATTAATATTACTCTTAGCCAAAACGGGCAGTGTTTGAATGAAATGTTCACAATAAGGCCATGCTAAAATCGAGTAAGAAATTATTGGCAATAAAAGAAAATTGTTAAGAGGCCACAAAATGCCGTGCCAATGCTATCGTCGTCCTAGCATAAATGTGTTTTATAATGGCAAGCTAGCTTGTTATGAAATATATGGTACATTTCAGAGAAAATGGCTGAATCAAAGCCCCTAAGGGTAGTTCAATAATGCCTTTAATAGCAACTTAAGCTTGTATAAAGCTTTTATCAGCTTTTATTGAGCCTAAAACAGAGACTACACATTACATTGATACAATAATTATTTCCTTATGCGTTTCCTTATGCCTTGTAGACCTTAATGACAGTTTTTCAAACAGACACATAACTTATATGTTTTATAAACTAAACTATGCAACATACTGTAGATTATCAGCATCTTTGCTAAACAGTACCACTGAAGTGAACTCTCCTCACAACACCTCCTATGATATATTGCTTTGGAGTGGTAGTGACTGTTGACATATTTCCTTTAATAAGATCAAATCTGTGCGGTTTATTTTTGAAAATGGCACGACACGCCTGTCCATGTCTCTCTCTCTCTCTGTCTCTATGATTATCTGACATTTGTTGTCCATTGTGTTATATCCAGGTCTATATCAGTACATATATGCACTTATCTTCCATGAGAGTTGTTACTGTCTTCTTATCGTATATTTGTACCTTAAAGAGTGTATGTATGATGGTTTCTGCCACTAGGTGTCACACTAAGCACCAGCATCTCACACATACAGTACACACACACACACACACACATGCATAACATGTGGCAATATGAAAACTAAACATTACACACAGAGGGACTGTGATGTCATTCTCTGCTCCACACACAATTACTCCACTATATACTGTATATATCCTTACATACATGCTGCTATATTATTGTAGTGTCAGTTCTGCAGGTTTTCAGTTGTGCCAGACAGCCCTGGACTGTCACGCTGGCAAAGCACTCTTTATTTGAGCACGTTTACTCTGCTTCTCTCCATCTTGATACTGTGTCTGCTTTTGTCCTCTCTCTCTCCCTTTCCCTTGTCTCCTACTCTTCTTCTCTCTCTCGCACTCTCTCTCTCTCTCTCTATCTCTCTCTATATATATCTTGCTATCTTTCACACTCTCAATTTCAATTTAAGTTCAAATCACTTGACGTATCAGTGTACATACTGTATTGCCAAAGTATTATAATTATCATTATTATTTATATTTTTTTCATATTAATGTGATTCAAGTAATCTATGGAGCATAATAACATAACATAGTAATAACAAGAGCAGATTAACAATAGGTAAATTAGGTATTGATTAGAAACAAGGAAAATAAATACAATAAAATATCACATACATATTGGTATATGTCTCTCTCTCTCTTTCTCTCGCTCTCTCTTTGTCCTTCTCAAGCTCAGTTACAGACACTTCCCGTCTTGCTCTATCTATCTCTCTCTGTTGGAGAAAAAAACTTCCTGGAGTGTTTTTTTCCAGCACCACTGATAGTGTCAGTAGTAACCCCCCCCACACACACACACACACACACACACACACACATGACGTTTCCAGCATTTTTCAAATGTACTAAATGACGAATGTCTTCACATTCATTTGTTTCTCTGATTAGGACAGATCACATAGCGACAGGAACTTCAAACATTCTCTCTTGATGTCTGCCTGCTAAAATCTTTCCTGGCTGTTCACCAACCAAGGTGTCCAGATTAGAGATTACCATTCCTGATACGCGCTGCTCTTCTGGATAATTATTGGCATTTAGAATGACACTTGGGAGCATTATTGATTCTGGCTCTCCGTTGGCAGTGTCACGCTGTCCTGAAGTGAAACGCCTGCGTATGACTTAAAAGCTGTCAGGAAAGCCACCAGCAGATATATATTTATCTGTTTTATGATCAATTATATATTGGACTCAGCACACAGGGACATTTTACTGTAAATGGAGATGAAATGGATGGAATAGTCTTTATTATAATGCACTTTTGGTTTGATTAATGTCGACCAAACGCTTGTTTGCACAAATGAGGTATAGCCTACTGAAACAGTGCAACATAAAACCTTTAACATGCAGCGCTAGGTGTACCTCCAGGAGATGTTTTACAACATAAGTGACCTCGTGGTGATTATTTGCTGTAAACACATGCAACAGACTCAGGTTTGGTTAAAAACGGAGGGAAATATTGAACTATTAAAGTTTTTGACACAAGCATAAATTGCTTTTTGCATAATGCTAAAATCCCTCCCTCATTTTATTCTCTATCCATGGGGCTGAAATCATTTGACAGGTTGCAATAAAAGTGCACTTTTGTAGGTCCATGTCTCCAATGGTGAAATGGCAAATACTGTATTCTCCCCTCAATACAATTTCCCGGTGAGCAATAGTTCTCCTCAACTGCCAATTGATTTCCTTTGTGACTCTTTCTCTATTTCATACTCCGTTTGGCTTGAGCTGACTGTTTCTCTGTGACTCATAACAAGGCTCATAATATGAGAGTAATTGCCACCTATTAGAGTGTACACGATTGATTGGCGGCACCAAGGAAAGTCTTTATGTCAACTTTTAAGAATGAGATGGATTTTCTCCACTCTCCATTTTCATTCGGTTATGTGGTGAATCTCCAACTTTAAGTGGCGTTGCTTTTTTAGTGAAAGTGCTTTTGTGTATCTCATTAGAGATTAACAGAATATGCTTATACTGTTGATACCGTGACATCTGCCTAATATTCTTCTATAATGCTGATAGGCCACTATAGGACAGTAGTATAAATTGCATTGGTGGAAAAGGGGTATATGAGGACAAATCCTCTCGTTTAGCTTAAGGTGCATGACTTATCATCTAACACTATCTTTCATTTGTCCTGTCAGCGGTACAATGAACTATAAACTATTGAAATGAAAAAAACTAATACTGTAGTTAATGAAATGTGAGCTAGTAGATTAAGCTAAAGGCTTGTTTATTACCACTAACCCACTCCCACAGTGTGAGACAAACAGACCCTCACTAGGCAGTTAACACAGCCAAGTGTGAAACCTCTCAAGAACGCAGGTAGGCGCTTTAGCATCAATAAAACTCCTTCAGGATTATCATTGAGAAAACTGGGTTTATTCATTATCTGCATAACTAGTGTACTTGAATGTATCTGAAGTGAGTTATCCCTCATACCCTAATTTTAGTTTATATTTTAGTTTGTATTTTTACTTCTTTGGCTATTTTGTTTATGCCCTGTCTAACTATCTTCTGCTGCAGTGCTGTTACTGTTATTTTGTCACATTGGCTACTGTGCATCTTGTAGGTCTGATAACAGGGCCTCTCTCTCTCTCTCTCTCTCTCTCTCTCTCTCTCTCTCTCTCTCATTCTCTCTCCCTCCCTGTGTGTACATTCAGTAGCACCAAGACACAGCCCATCCCAGATCCAGCAAAAAGCATACAAGGAACCATTTGGTCCAAAGGGAATTCTGACTATTGTCCTTAGGTCGACGTCCAGCGTCAGAAAACGTTGTTGCATTCCCATTGTCCTCAGCAGCAACATGCATATTCAGAAAGTCACATATGCAGCATCCATGAGCAGGAAATGCGGATACGTTTCTGGCAAAACAAGTTTTCAGATTCTCGATGAAACCATACAGTACCATATAGTTTTTGTTTGTCTCACAAGGCAGTGAGGTAAATGCGTGGATGCGTGTGGGGGAGGATGTGATTATTCTGCCCGCCTTCATGTCGAACACCTGACAATTAAATATCTTTGCCAGATTGAGTCCATGACTCAGCAAAGTGAATGTGGTTCTGAAGTGTTGCTCAGCCTCAGCGAGGCAGGTACAGTAATGCGAGGGAGGTCCGCGGCTCTAGAGGAAACCTCCTCCTGTACTCGCTGCTAATTGAAAGCACCATAGGAATGTGCATGCTTTCTCTGCAATAAAGAAAGTGGGGTTATCTGAAGGTATGAATTATGATCAGTAGAAAGGAGGGGAACGGGGAGAGGCCCTTGATAGCGTGCCACCGTCATGACAACACAGGGTCTGGGTTCAATCTGGCGTCATATTTATTCCTTGTGAACTTTTTTTTTTTTTTTTTTTTACATTTTGACAGTTTTTCAGTTTCAGAGTGTTTATCAGCGATTTGCCTCATTTTAAATAAAGATAGACATGAAATCAAATAAATAGGTAATGACAGTATAATCTTCTAGAATCCCCTACAAGATTCATTTACATTTTGCATGATAGTGATAATGCAGAAGTCTGTATATGACATCATCAAAAATTAATAGGCCAGGGTTATCATAAAGTGTGTTGCCAAAATGAAGATGAAAATGTTATAAAACATTTACATAATAAATACAGTAATAAAATCATAATTGATATAAAATAGTTGTCAACTACTTTTTATTTGATTTTAATTTGAATCAAATTTTGATTTTGGCATTTCAACCAATACTTGTTTAATTAGCATACAGTCATTGGGGATCCTCAAGGAAAGACTGACCTCAGCAGAAAAGAAGATATCCATCAAGAAATTCCGTTGTAGTCTATTTGTGAAAACATGTTACATTTAACGTTAGTATGTCAAAGAAGAATCTACAAATTATCATAGCAAATGGAATGACTTAATTCATGAATTAGTCTTTTCAGTTCAGTTAATTATTCAACCAGGCAGCCAATTCAATTTTAACTAAGCATTCTGTGCATAAAGCAGTGGGAATAAACTCAATGATTTATATTAAATTTAACATAACATAATAATAAAGTAAAACATTATAGAATTAGAAACAAAAGTAATCATTTTTTATTGTCTCTAGCACTATAACAGACAGCTTGTGTCATGGATCTATTTTCCCCAAGATAATCATTGTGGATAACGATCCTTACCATGAAGTCAATCACAGTGTAGACGTCCACTGATTAGCTAACAGGGGGTGAATTACAACATACTAGCCACTTCCTGGCATCATACTGTCTATACACCTGGGTTAATGGTTACATAGTCAATTAAACAGGGAATTAGTCAGACACGTGGTAGATGGCTATTGGAAAAGATACAAAGGAGACAAGAGATTTATCACTTTTTCCTCACCTGTTCTGTGTCTGTGGGTGCTTGTGTTAACAGTACATGCACTCACATCATGAATGGATGTGAAGGAAGAGGCACGCGTCACCTTTCCAAACCCATGTGTGCAGCAAAACACCTTTGCGTGCCACAGATAAGAGCTCATGTTGTGATGAGCCACTCTAAAGTCATCAATGGTACCACTGGGCACGAAAGAGATTACAGAACACAGATTCAACAAAATCCTTCCCCAGCTTGTTCCTTGTTGTATCTTAGTGGACCCAAAAAGAACAGGCAAAATACAGGATAGTAAAAATGATCCATGGGTAAAGCTAACTTATCACATTCTGAGTTATATTTGGAGAGGTGACGTCAAATCGGTCTCTGCTAACTATTTAGTTAATTTCCTTTCCAGGCTGACGTTTCATTTTTATCATTACAATACATCTTCATCAGAAAGTCTATTCCATATTTTAAAAAGTATCATCATCACATTTGTTAGTCTATTGTATAGAACTTTACATGCACGGGCCTTTATTAATCATATGTGACCCAATTAAATATGTATCAGGTGAGATTGATGCAGGTTTCAACATTACACAAAAGAAATACATCAAATAGATGGTTTGCTAGATACAGCTTGATTAAGTAGCTTCAAGTTGTACCTTCACTATTGTATTCACTATTGCATCATCTGAATAATCTATCTACACCCAGTACTGCGCCCTCATCCATTTCATGAATTAATTTAACCATTTCTGGAACATTTCTAATATTTATTGTATAGATTAGAAAAATATATTGAAGGATAGTGTATTTTCTATTTTGTTTGTACTTTTTTGCCCATATAAAAAGACGTGCACTATGGGCAGAATGTGGTGTGGCACAGAATGTACTGTGCGAAGCATGATAATATCGCTGCTTAATTTGAATCACTGTGTGAGTCTGCTTACGGGTCAGATCACCCGTAAACATGTCAAATGGTGACATCTTTAGTGATGAGCCATTTAAAAACAAGGCTAACGCTTGATTAAGTTGTGTTTTCCAAACTAATCTGAATCAGCTTCAACAAAAGACTACACTGCAAAAACATCTAAAATTGACGCAGTTTTAAAGCGATCGTGTAATCTTCTTGTGGTGAACCACCATAGACTACAATGCAGTAAAAGTCCTCTTATTTTTATTTTATTAGCGCATTATCTAAGATGTCAGGTTGAATTATTACACTGGCCCAGAGTTTAAATGCTTTAGCCTGCCATCTGTATGTAATTTCTGCAGCTGTATTGGGAAGGGTATGATAAAATCCTACCCTAAAAAGTACATAAGAGAGAGGTCTATTCTTTACTGTTGGTTAATATGGTACATTTCATTATTCTGGGACAGTAAAACCTGGAGAGAATGTTCTTGTGGATGTCAATTAATATTTGGAATTTATTCCCAAATTAGTAATATTTTCCTCTGTTTCAAATCCGCCAATTCTGCTCAGCTGAGGTTCTTAACGGCAATCTCTACTACAGTCACTCCGAAGATCCTCCAACCATGACAAACTTCACAATGCTTTCCTGGTTGACATTTAAACTTACATTTTTAATTGTAGTAATGGTCCTTTTTAATGGCTGACCAAAAGAAAGAGAGAAAGTAATCAGAGGTGTTCACAAATGTGTTTTGCTTTGTTGACTGGGCTGGACGAAGCCAAGCCAGCTGGTTTCACTGTGCCTCCAACATAAAGTACGAGGGAAGAAACGACCCCATCCTTACAAGGCTCAGTCAAAATTAACAGATCATTACTCAGAACTCTCTAATAATAACACAGGGTCTGTGGTCGGCGATATAAGCATGATGAAAAGTGTGCATGTGTGTGTTTTTGACGTATATATAGAGAGAGAAACGTGATGGACAAGAGAGAAAGGAATGAGTGATTGCCTTGCCTCTTGAGGTAGTTAATATTTTCAACATCAAAAGGCTTCTGGGCCGTATTTTCATGTGTTTGGTAAATGTTGCATGTGAGCAGAAGACCTTTTGTATTCAGACAGTTCCCAGTTATGTTTCTATCAGGCCAGATATAAAAGACGATCCAAGGGAATATGGATTACGTTTTATAGGGGTGTCGCTGTTCGTTTTGTGTCTGATTGGAATATGGAAACAAAGGCGGATCATGTAGACTGCTGTCTGGAAAAGACCCAAGAAATGTACATGTATATTCGAACAGCAAACTGCGCTAATCTAATCTATATGGTATATACGCTAGTGTATATCTAGTGTACACATTGGAAACAGTTAGGGTCTTTGATTTGACACTCAGAAATAAGTTGGGATTGAACCTCTGAGATGTCAAGTGACCCTCTCTACCAAGTAATTGAAAAAATGGAGAGAAAAAAAATAAAAGACACAGCACAATAGAGTAGCTCTATTAAAGGCAGGTCATTCTCGAGAACGCGTCTTAACTTTGAGCTCAAATCAAAACAATATTCCTCCGTGGCGCCGCACCACTCTTTGAAGGCATTGTGAAGCCAAGCGTAGTAATACAGTTTTGTTGATGTGAGCGGTGTTCACCACTTTGTTTACAGAGCCAGGGCTGTGTAGAAGTAGCTTCAGTTTGACTGCCTCGAGAAACAGGAGGGCTTGGAAGTCAATGTGTTGCAGGTCGGTAAACCTTTTGTGTGACCAATCACCATCGTATACTGTTAGCTACGGGCGTGCTTTACTGTAGGTGTGACTAAGGCGATTTAAAAACAACTAAAATAAAACAACGGCGGGTCCCACAGAAGATGATGTAGGTGATTCAATATGGCATCGGTTTTATAAGAATTTATAAGAAAAGCAAAGGCTTTTCTCAATGGAAAATATGTTTTCACTCTTTTCCCGACTTTTCTACTGCCCTAAACCCTGACAAACCCACAGAGTTAGGCCTAACTGGACTACTACTAACAATTATCATTATCATATTGACATTGTCTTTTTTTATTTGTTGAGAGCGCTAAATCAATGCATCCGCAATTAATAGAGCAGATTTATGAGGCCGCAGTGGAGGTCACCTTCCATGACCGGATGAAAATGAAGATGAAAATGTTTATCAATTTGCCCTGACAGGAGAGGAGTAGGGGATCCCGGCCTTAGAATTCCTCCGGAAGACCTGGAGTGGTTTGTTAGGCTACTCAATTTCATCTGAGTAGAACACACACGTTAAACAATGATTTAATAACTCCTATTTCTCTCTCTCTAAATGCTGTCATAATTGTGTTACAGTACGTGGCTTATGGCCTCTACCAGTGTTAGTCTTCATGTCAATGTTGGTGAATGCTGCCCAGCTCTTAGGTTTTATACTCATCTCAGGCGATTTACTGTAGGAGTACTGATTGCACTAGTGCTGTGCGTATTACAAGGATTAGCCATGCTTAGTTGAAAATAATCTAATTACAACATTTCGTATCTGTGGATGCCTTGGTGTGCTTGTTCTGCTTTTAATGCGCCTGCTCTTGCCAAGCTATTTCTGTCATCCCCGCCTCTCTTATCGCACTCCACCTGGCCTGATTTATTATTGAGAATGCTCGTCGGACGGGATCAGTTTAAGTCCTGAAGCATTTTAGATGTTCTTATAAGTGCCTACCAGTTGGGATGTGGGATGCCTTTGAGATTGAAACTTCTCTTTTGAGTTCAAGTCTGTTTATGTCTCTGATACGGTACCAGGATTTATTATACATCTTCAGTGTATTATACATTATACATATTTATTATACATCTTCAATGTATAAGACAATCTAAGACCTTTAATCTTTCATTTGTGATATTATGCTTCTTCACTGTTAATGCTTCCATGCAGGTACAGGCCAGTCTCATGACTGTTCACGAGACTAATCGGACTGCAGCATTCCAGGTTGAACCTCTTTATTGTGTTAAGTGCACCTCCACATAAATTCAGCGATCCAGCTTATATAGCCTGAAGAGAATCCGCCAAAAAATTAAACATATTTATTATTCTGTTTTGAAAGTCTCTTTTTTTTTACTTGCGGTGAGCGCCATTCTTTTTCCGACTGTTTTGTAGCCTTTAGCTGAGAATTTAAAGCTGAAGCTGAGTTAATGCCATATGTCAACCCCCATCTGTTTGACGCTGTCTGCTTTTTTGGAAAAGACTAACAAATGTCACTGGTTGGTTGACAGATGAGATGTATGCTCAGTGGAAAGTCATGAGGAAATGAAGAGGCAGCGAGGGAAAGGTTGCCAGATGAAAGGACGTTGATCCCTCTCAAAATTCCCGTCACTCAATGGCGGATGTCTGTGAAGACCTGAAATTGCACAACCTTTACTAACACCAGCCTGAGAGGACAAAGTGACACATAATAACTAGGAAATAAACAACAATTCAGTGTTGTCACAGAGGAAGCGTATTGTTTGAAGGAATAGAGGCTGTGAAGATAAACACGCATTTGTTCACTGGTCCTGAGACGAGAGGTATTCCTTCCAGGTTGTGTACCGAATGTCGGTGAAATTGACAGTATCAAACTACCCAGAGTGCTCTTCATGGTAATCCTGTCACTCTCAGCGATATGCAAAACTGCTAGTGCATTCTACTGCAAATAAGCTTTGTGGCGTGAAGTATACTGTATAGCTTTGAGTCCAAATGAATGGTTTGTACAGTGCCAACTGTCATTGTTCATAGTATTGTACGTTACAGAGTAGATCACATTCCCATATGGAAGCTATGTGGGACACAAAAGGTTGTTATTAATAGCATGCTTAGAATTTAGTGAATTAAGCAGCTGTTCTGTATGCTGCTTGTGATGGTTAGTGATGGCATCCTGAGAAAGCGGATGACCCTGTCTCTGCAAGATAATAGTGCCTATGTCACTATCAGGCGTTGGTATGACCATCTGAACAAGGAACCGTACAATATATTGTGTTACACAGTACAGTCCTAGTGAATCCTAGGTTGTGTTGAAAACATCATGAGGTCAATATATTTGACCAAACTTGCATACCCTTCAAATAGTGTAGTGGCATTTACTTGTTATTTCCCAGCATTGGTCTGATGGCAAGCTGGCTTTAGTCTATGAGACATTAAGCCATTCACGGCTAAAACTATCCTGCTTTCGGCAAGAAAGGCACCAAATCCCGAACAGATCCACATACTCTGTTCATTTTCTCCCTGGAGAGGAGTGAGGGTAGAAAAGATGTTTCCCACGGTGATCTATTAAGTATCTCTCCCTGTTGTACTCTTTACTATTATTTAGTATTTTTTTTAAACCTAAGCCTGCGTTGGTTTTTATCTGCCATTGAAGATGTGCGAAGACGATCGTTTTTTATTTATTTATAGTATTCTTACAGTGCCCACGGGACATTGTTTCCTAGGGTTAAAACGATTCAAATGTCCCAGACAGAATCAACTACGGACACTGGAAAAAGCCCGTTCATTCGCGGGTTTCAGCCCCTTTTCTTTGAAAAACCGCATGTATTGCAAACGTGTGTAGGCACGCCCATTTGCATCTTAACACTTGAGTTATTACTTGGGAGGCTCCCAACGTGTTCCATGGTGTCATCCTGTGCTTAACATGGGTGGTGGGATGGCAAGATGGCTCATCTGGTGGCATCAGGCCAGAGCTAAACAACCACTTCGAGGACACCTCATCCCAAGCCAGTGTACCTGGCATGTTGGACGTTTATCAAACGTGTGATTTTAATAAATTGAGATGTAACAATCCGTTTGATTGTCTGAGTGAATAGTGATTTGAACAGTGATTACCGAGGAATATGTACATTAAATGCTTAATAATATAGGATTATGATAAAAACAGCCTTCACTATAAAGTGTGACTGCATAAAATGTGTGCATGTGTTACAGTAACATGCATTAATTACTCTTTGTGAAAGACCGGAAGATTTTGAAAAAACTATGTATATGACATACCTGAATTTTATTTTCAAACAGAATGTACATGCTGTAATAAAAAAGTCTTGATATAATTCAGAACCCCTCAGTGAGCCCTTGGAATAGAGGGTCCTCCAATGTGGGGTCACAACCCTAAAAGAGATCCACCGGGTTAGAGTGAGTCATTGCAATGGCCGGTCCCAGCGCTGTCCATGTTCCCTTCCTGGTAGTCTCCCCCTCTTCTCCCCCCCTCACCCCCCTCTTCTCCCCCTCTCTCCTACAGGACGCGAGTGTGTTTCTGTGGTGTAAGGGATGTGATATGAATCAAGAGTTTTCCTGAGCCGGGGGCAGTCCTTTTACTACAGCGGGCCTTGAAACAGCTTTGAAACCACAGCTTGCTACTCACGCTCTTGATGTGTACCCCACACACATTCCCTTTCATTGTGGGAGTATAGGCATGTGTTGTCGTGTGCTTGTTCTCCAAAGCTGGAATGCTGGAAAACGTTTTGCCATGCTGAACACTGGCAGAGCTTTGCCTGCAGGGTAACAAGAGGGAACCATTTTGTGTACATACCTGATTATAGATAATGATATAATTAAATTAAAAACAGAATGTACCTATTAAAATTTGGACAGTTATAGCAATTTAACAGATGGCCTTTATAAAGACAATATGGTGTCATAAGGGAATCATAAGTATCTTATCTTGGTGATGGGTTACATCAGATGGGATTGTTTGCTCATCTGGCGAATGAAAATGCTTACAAAGTGAACTTCAAGCATAATAACTATATAAGTAACATCCATGTTTGTTCCATTGACATACTGTACACTACAGACAAATATATATAATATAATCATATCAGACGTTTGCAGATGATGGCTCCTATACATTTTCATTTTGGGTAATATGTTTCCACCAGCGGTTTTATGATTTACACTCAGAGAGTTGGGTGGATTTTTATAGGCTGTCATATTTTTAAAGAAAAATACATATAATTTCAAGGCAATGAAAATAATCTGACATAATCTTAGATATTATTATTTTATAGCAAAACAAATGCACTGGCAACATCCTACAGTAGAGAAATGTAATGTCTATCAAAAAATATGGCAGTGAATGACACTCCCTTTTGTCATAATCAATGCAAAATGGCATACATAAAGCGTTGATCCCCTGATCTGGGCTGTGTTCAAAAATGTCATTCCTTAAAAAGTGTTCACTAGCTAGAACACTAACTAGGGAATATGGACAGACAGTCGTTTATACATTCTGGACACGTATCGACTACTCCTTACGCTATTACACGTGTCAGATATTCATATTAGGCTACTGAATCTCTGTCGCATAAACAAATGGCAAATATGCTGTTTGGATAATAATATAAAAAACAATTAATTACATGGATAACATAAATTAATGTTACCAATGCAAAGCAGTTAATAAACAGCCTACATTTAAATTACCATTTGTTTTTATAGCAGCGATAGGACTTTCATTATTAGCTTTCATTGTTTACTCTCATATTAAGGTCTCGTATATCTGTCTGGAGTCTGTGAGAGACCGCTTTCAACAACACAAAAAAACACTTGATATCACATTACTTTTCCTATAACTTTATGGCCATTAGTCATTTACAGTGTTTTCGTTTGGAAATTGTGTTTCATACTTCCCCCCTACAAAAAACTATACACTACTTGGGTTCGGGGTCTAGGCCCAACTAGAAAACATGGGTAAATGCAATATATAAATGTGCATAATGTTTATTTTCTAGCTGTTATTTAGTTGATAGTTGACTCAAAACGATTATACTTCCCCAATAAACACACACACCTACACCCCCCCCCCCTCACACAGACATATACACACACAAACATGCACACACGACACGCGCACACATGCTTGTGCTGGGAGGAAGATAATCCAAGTTTCTCGTGTTAGAAAATGAATAGGAAAACATATCTCTTTCTCTCTCTAAAAAAACACAATATTTGTGTGTGGATAATGATCGTTTGGGAAAATGGGTGATGCCCTATATAAAATCCCAACAGAGTTTATCAAAAAATTGAAAAGAGCAGAGCCTAGTGATCATCATCTAGTTTGCTTTGGTTTGTGAGGATGTTAAGACGTTAAGGTATTCTGTTGCTCAGGTAACAGCGGTGAAAGTGATGAGGGTGTTCTGAAATGGAGGATAATGTGGAGGACCCTGAGTATCTCAGTGTCTTAGTCCCAACCACAGCCTATTGTCCAGCCAGAAGAAATGACAGTTATCTCTCAAAGTGGGAAACCTTCCCCTGCTGAAAGAAATGGTAGGCTCATCTTACAATATACTATAAACGTGTTTCCTGGTTCCACCAGCCACATTGCACATATCAAATCTGCTTTTGAGCAGTTCATTTCACATACAGTGTAAAACATAATTCTTAAGATGACAAATATACATTTTGATATATTTGTATTTCTACATTTCATATGTTTAAACTGTGGTAACATAAAAACGCTATTATCAAGGGTCATGTCACTATTCTACTGTGTACATTGGATGTTATCAATGTAAATATTTTATATTTGACCATACAGCCACCGTGATGTGTTAGTTTATTATATAATCCCAAAACAATATTAAGATTTCGTGGTGATGTACATATTTTTGGACTATATTATTTTCTCTAAGACCCCAAAGAAAGTCATTACAATCCGACCAGAACATGAGGGTTCATAGCCTAATAATTAGCATATTTAAAAGCTATTTAACCTATACTGTATATCTTTATTGCATATAGGCTACGTAATTATATGTGTATATACTGTACTTCTGCTATAATTTTGATATATTTCAGGGGAGTCAGTGGGTATGGAGAACTTTGTTTGTATGTAATGTTTTTTTATTTTTTTTATTGTAATTTTGTATATTTGTGTCTAAGACCCTCTTGAAAATGAGATGGTTTATCTCAAGAGGTTTATCCTAATAAATAAATGTCGCTATGCATTCAGTTAGTTAAAAAAACAGGAACAATGTTGTCCATGTTGCTCTGGGGTTTTGTAGAATTTAGAGAACTTTAATTATTTAATCATTAATCAAGTGTAACTGCACCCTGGAGGTATTATTTTTTTTAGCTCTAAACGAAGTAATAGGATTGATCCGCAATGAGACACATCAGTGCTGGTGTTAATTTAACAAAATTCCCGTTTTTATAAAATATTGCATTTTATGTGCTGAATCACCCCAAAACCTGGCTGGTTTTCATCAGTACACTGAGTATGCTCATCATCAAAGTCAAATGTTAACGTTGATGTTAATGTGGGCCCCCACTCAGCCCCTCCCCTCACTCAGCTCCTTGATGCATTTTAAAAAGTTGTAGTGGGTGTAGCCAGGCTCTGAGCTGGGGTGCACTTACACATTCATGTTTTTGTAGACGATAGGCTACGTTTTTGCTCAAACATTATCATCATAAGACCCAATAAAGTATACCGGTACAGCAACAACCAATATAAATGCAAAATTGAAATCATACATTGGTAAGTTTTCTACTATATTAGTGACACTTAATTGTTGGAAATGTGTCCCTTCTGAAGATGCATTTCATCTATTGTAGAAATCTAATAAGAAATCTTAATACTTTTCCAGCACGCTGCAATGCATGATGGTTTACATCAATCAATGATAGGGTACATCTTCTGTACATTACTTTTGGAGTGCACTATAGTGAACAAGAGTTTTAGTTGAGATTTCAAACAACACTACAAAATGGCTAATTCGGTATTTACTACAGTTAACAAATGTACATTTTGAACACATGCAACCCTAGTCAGATAGCAGACTCCTTCAATCCCTCAGGTCTCAAAACTTCCCTCAAGTTAACACTTAGCTTGTGGTCACTCATCTGCTCTTAAATTATGATTTATCGGGAAATGGAGGCGCGTGACAGTAATCACCATTACACTCAACAACAACAACAACACTTGATGAACCCTAGGTGTCGTTGATTTGATGATACATGGCTGAAATGACACTGTGGTGCACACAACGCTTACTAGAATAGAATATACACATGAAGTCTTCATCCAACATAAAGAAGACTTTGATGCAATGAAGAAAAATCTTGTTTAATACATCTTCACACAGACCGCCCACGCATACACTGAAAAATTCTCTATATATCAATGGGTGTGCACTGGATGAGGGGAGCTTCATAACTTCTACAAGATAACTGGCCAGTAATCCTGATTTATTATAAAAATGGATCAATACAGCCTTGCTGTTTCATCAAACTAGGATTGTTATTCACCCCTTTTCAGATTTATTGTTGAAACAGAGGCCACGGAAATCAATAAATCTCACTCAGAATCAGTGGCGGGCCGTGCATTAAACACCTAGGCCTTCAGTGATGTCCTACTTATTCCGACTTCAATAAATACCTCTAA
>JAODUH010004963.1:0-10402 GCA_027564835.1 Typhlichthys subterraneus | reverse complement strand
TTTATCTCTATAGCTATTTTTACTGTTTATGACAATAATCACTCAAATATATATATATATATATATATATATATATATATATATATTTCAAAATTATTATTCTAAGCCATACATTTATTCCATTAGTATGGATAGTATGGATTGGTAATGTAGTTTCATAACCTGACATGCCAGAGGAATTGTTATCACAAGTCCATCTGGGGAGCCGTACATTGAAACTGTTTGTGAATGACAGGTATTTAAAAAAAATACTTGGCAGTTGATTGGATGAATCATCTGGTTGTTTTCGCTGTCGGCACACCTAAACCACACCTCTATAGCTATAAACACGACGCTGATTGGAAAGTTCAGTTGCTACTCGGACACATTCACAATGATTCTTAGGCTTTCCAGACTGATTCTCAAGGTGAAATTAAACTGAAACTCCTGATCTCGCGAGTCTCTCTCGAGTCAGGTTCTGCAAAGAATGCAACGTTAGAGCAAGAACAGCTTAAGCAAACCTATCGCAAGAGATTCAAGAGGGACCTTTTATGGAGTTAAAGTATTTTGTCTGGAGAAATAAAGATTGTAAATGTAATCCCAGGTGTACCATTGACCTAGAACCTGATTCCTTTCTGTTTGGCACCTAGCATCACACATATACAGATTGGGGTTAATGCCATAAATAGACTAGCATCCTGTCCAGCGGTTGTACAGAAACTGCCTCACGCTACAGAAATAGGAGACAGGCTCTTGCTCCTGTGAGACACTGATGCTAGTCTGTGCAAAGGCTTACTTATTTACTTTTACGATGATTTAGCACCTATTCCTGAGCTTGCAACTCAGTACTGCAGCCATAGGCATTTTTCTTTCACTTAAAACTTGTCTCAGACCTACATTCCTAATGCAATAGCTGTAGCTAAATTCCTCCATTGATTAGTAAAGGAGCAAGCTCAATGTTTTCTTCTTCACGGCAGAGCTGAACCTAAACAACTTTACTGATGAGTAAAGTAACAGGCTCAATGTTGTTTTATTCTTATTCAAATAGTCCTAATGCTTTTTGAGTTATGTTGAATCTTAACAAAAATGTAAGTTTATCCCTGCTTATGTTTGTGCTACTGTACACATACACATACTGTACTGTAACATGAGTGTTAATCAGGAACATGGTCCTGAACACCTGTGGGAAACTGCAGCCACGTCCGGTAAATCTGATGTTTTATGCTAAGACCTGTCATATTAATCCCTTCAATCCCTTCAACAAATTCTGATAGCAAAAGCCGCAAGCAAGTGTCAAGTGTAGACACAGCCTGTCCCAGATAAGAGAAAACTGGAGTTTAGGAGGACATTTTTAAGACTGTGTTATTACCTGCCCTATATTAGTGCTGCATTATTAACATTGTCCTTAGCCCACTATAGTTAATTAACCTCCAAGACCTTAATTTACCCACTAATAATGCATAATAATGGATTAGCTTCCTGGGCACATTACTTAGATTGATTGATTAAGATAACGGCTATCGGTCATGTTTAAATATGACTATGAGTGAGTTGCCATTATTAACTTATCGCAAGCAGCAAGAAAACTTGCTACAGTGCGCATAGTTTTACAGATCAACTTATTTTCAGTAGATTGAATAAAAGCAAGGTTATAGATGAATTTATTTTATAGATCAACTTGATGTTATGACGTTAATAGACTCATCCTTGAAGGGGCGCGGGGGGTATATTATTTTAGGTGTATAATATGCAGTTATGTCTGGAACACGTGTGAAAACACCAGTTATTGCTAATGGTCTGCATTTACAGTTTATTTACACAGATGGTGGTGTAAGTCATGCAAGAAGTCGTCCAACCACTGGGAGATGTTAGAGTTAGGTGTCTTGCTCAGGGACTCATTAACACTTAGCCTAGGCTAACAGGGTCAACACAGCTACTTTTTGACCACCTGTCGCCAGGCTGTGACAGGTAATGGTCTATATAGTCTCTGGCAGGGCATGCCATGTGGATGCTACCAGTTCAGAGTAAACATTCAGACTGTTGAACTGTTGTTGAACACTGTGACTTTGTCATAGGAGGAAAATGCCAGGAAGGAAATACATAATTCCAGGTATAATATGACTGGTGTCTCCATGACACCAGTCATATTATTTCTTAGCACATTTCTCACCATTGATAGCCAATCAATTGCCATTGTTCTGACAGAACAAACCACAAACAAACCAGTAATTATCCAACCACTGTTTTTATTTCTGAATAATGCGATCATGTAGTAACACACATAATATTGATCAGAATGGTTTAACACTTACGTTTAATGTATCTGAGGCAAGACAACAAATACTGTAAGCTTTTTTCACACATGTACTGTTTGCAAAAACAGTTGCTAAGGTTTATGCACAAATTATATAATCATACTTGTGATTTTATTTGACAGTATTTTAGTACATGCAGTAAACACCTCAGACTGGCTTTTATATTTTTATCTTGTGAAAGTAATTTTGTTCAGTACAATATATGTGCAGTACAGGTACTCCTGTTGGAATTTATTATTTCGACATGCTTTCACCCAACTTCTGCAGTGATCACCAGAGTGTTATTTTAACTACATATATGCAACTCCAACTACAATGTAAAACTGACCTGATCTGAATCTGACTGACTTTAATGTGAAAGAAATCTAAGTACAGTATGTGTGTATGTATATCGTTTTTTTGGTATAATACCAAAAAAGAGGTGAAACAAGGGACGTGTTTGCACCTTGGCGTTCGTTATAAAACCTGAATTTTATTGAGAAACCCAAATGATTGAAATGAAATGATTGAGGTTCAACTGAGATAATCCATGTCTGTGTATTATAGTGAAGAGCTGTTTTTTTGGCAGCTCATATTTAGTGCTGCATTAGGCCTCTGCACGTTTGTGATGTTGGATTAAAATGTTTATTGTCCAATTTATCATGCTTGGTTTACCTGCCTTGAAAAATATCTTCTTATCTCTGAATATGTAATGGCTGCAGCTTTGGAAATTTGACACGAGGAATATAAACAAGCGGTCTATGCAATCGCCCAGCTGATGCCCTGGGAATGTTCTGGAAATGATTTCATATTCATACAGAGACCAAAATAACTATGTAACATGTAAAACAAAGTAATGCTTTTGTATATATGACTCTACCTGCTGAGGATAATAGTCCCACTCTTTGCTGGTGATTGTAACAAATAAGAAAAATCACTGTGTCATTTACTGTAAGATATGTTATCTTTTGTGCCATTGGGTCTTGGGATGGCTTTGCTACATGTGTTTAAATGGCTGCTGTGCTGCTATGGCTATGGCATGCAGTAATAAAGGCTGTGGTTGCTTTCAAGGGTGAAATGCGAGCCTGTACACGGAAACTGGATTAAGAGTTAAATGACTGGTAAAATCGTAGCGCTCTTTCCAAGGTGACCCCTGTAGAGGTGATCATGCCAAAGCTAGATGAAAAGTGAATGTAATCCTTCCTTCCTCATTCCCTGATAGCTGGAAGCTGCACAGACATTGTCACTGAGGCCCAAAGCATGTAATTACACTTTTATTGGCTTTAGGAAGACTGCACCATTCATTCAAAGAATAATCTCACTTGTGTGCACAAGCCAGTACAGTATAGATCATACCCGGGAGGAGGCCTTTGCTTCTGCCTCAAGAAGCTAGCAAATCTTGGTTTGGAAAGTGTCATCACTATTTCAGCATGTTCCATTTTGGGAAGCATACTTCCATGTACAGTACAGTCTATTTACATGTGCACTGTATTCTAGCAGAATTTGCATATAGCTAGTCTCCAATGACAGTGAAAGATAAAGCGATTAAAACACTAAAATAAAACAGCATCATCTACAGGTAATGTCACTTTAAATATTGCAAGTGAATGGCCTTGCACTAATCTGAGGCAATCAAATACAGCAAGTGCAGTAACCTGGGTTTAACATTTAGATGGTGCTCTTTACTGTAGAATTGTAGTGTTTGGTTGCCCTTTAAAGCACACGTACACACTTGCTGGGCAGTGTCTGTTTATTTGCCAGAAGAGGTAAAGGGGAAAAAAGATGGGTCAATATTCCCCTTTACCTCTTCTGGCTAATAAACACTGCCCAGCAAGTATATGTTAATACATGTTATCCAGGCAAACCCATATTATATATCCTTATCTCCACAGTTTTTTTGTTTGTTGTTTAGCGAGTGGAGCAAGGCCACATAAGTGTGAGAACGGTAGCATGTAAGTGTCTATGTCTACTGCCAACCAGCCTTGACACCATTAGCTCTAGTGACACATTAAGGTTCTGTTTGCAGCGTAATTTGTTTTGTCTGTCAATTTGATGGATGTCTTGTTTCCCGGCACTTCCTCACACGTTGGAAAACTGTGGCTCGAGGACATTGTTAAACGTACTTCAGAAAGGCAGGCAGAAGGCATTTGTTTTCTTCAAACTGGTTTTTGTTTTCACGTTAATGGGTGTAGGCAACGTCGTCTGGACACGGCACCATGCCAGACGTTGGTAATTAAAGGTGAAAAGCTAATTTGGGGAGAAAGCCAGGGCAGGTCCCTGGGCCCCAGGCATGTGAAGAAGAATGAACCCAGACACATTATAGAGATAATTTCCTCTGATCAGTTAGACTGGTGTAACCAGAGCCAACATTCACTTAATGAATATGGTCTGGACACTCTCCATTGATGATTGTTTACAGTCTTTAGAAACTATTGGAGCAGCACCAATCGACATTGCCACAGCTTATTGTATAACTTCATCTTGCTCTGCCGCCATTTCGAATCACATATTTGACTGAAATGGGCTCGCACTTACTAGGGGTGTAATGGTTCTGAAACAAACGTGATACATACGTCTATAGTTTTGTGTTGGAGTTCTGGAGGATGAATCTGCGGTCCACATTAGAAGAACCTGAACCCTGCTGCCTACTGAGATCTCATTACGTTGCTACCTAAACAAAACAAACAGCTGAGCCTTTCTGTAGAGTTGCATTGAAACACAACCAACAGACCAGTATTGGGTCTTGGACTGTAAGCATTTATAGGGCAAGGTACCATACTTGGTCACTTCCCCGAACATTCAAAACACGTTGCCATGCTTCTCTGTGAGGTAGTATAAACACATGGATTTCTCACAGCAATTCACAGAACATCAGGCTACGTCACAGTTAGTTACACCAGGGCATCTGACCAATCAGGAGTTGCCCGGAGCATTTCCACTTCAGTGTACTTTCGGAATTCTAAAAATATGCTTCTGTGCTCCTACCTACGTCGACATCTACGGTTATATCATCGAAACTAGAAATGGAACGTCGATGAAATTCATACATTATACATTTGAATAGTTGTGCTGCATGATGAGATAGCCTTTGTTAGAATAGGATTTCAATAAGTTAATTATATCTGTTCATGAGAAACGAATGCACCATATATGTGTATTTCTTTATTTAATTTTTTTAAAACAAATTATGCATTATACATTTGCATTATAACTAATTATTGAATAGTGCAGCTGCTTCATGAAGTACAATGAAGCAGTTACCTAAGGGACTGGACTTTGACACGTGAATGAAAGTTTAAAAAGTCCTTAAATAATAAGTACCAATATATCATTAATAAATATTCTTAAATAAATATTTAAACAGTATATATATTTATCATTATGTGTTTTTCTAATATTATATACTTTTAGGTAATAAACAAACCACAGTAGAGTAGGGCAAGGAACCATATATGGTCACTTCGTTGACCTTGATTTACAGCATAACAATGTTTCATTTTGAAAAAAGTGACAACAGTAATAATATCCTCCAATAACACTCTAGGGTTGACATTTTGAATTTTTAAGTAGTGCCTTATAAAGGGTTAATTAACCCTCATCACTACAGTGTCGGATTTGCGGGGCCCCCATGGACCCTGATTTGTCTGATCAGTCTTGAGTTTCAGGCCAGCCACCACTTGTGCTTCTCATCCAGTGACTGTACGTCAATATACAACAATACATGTGTGCATTGAGTTTTGCCATGTCCAGCTAGTAATTTAATGTTAATTTCTGAATAACATCCATTACCACCTAACTCATTCAATAACTCAACCAATTTTGTAGTCCTTCCTATTTTTCAGCAGCTCTCTCCTACTGTACATCATGTGGAGAGTTCAGTATTCATACAGTTTGGGTCCAGCACACTTTGGGAACTGTCAGAGTTGCGATGGAGTGTGTGGTGTCAGGTGTTTCTATTCATATGACAGGTCAGAATATAGTGACAGCACGCATGCCATCACCTGACCACCCGGAGCTCCTCAACCCGTCAGCTGAGGAAGGCAGCATTGCCGTCATCGCCTGTCAGCCATACTATAAACCACCTCAACATGCATGTGATGCCATGGAGGGTGTTGGAATGGATCTCACTGCAGACTGCCTTAACGGTGGAGTCAGTCATTGGAAGATAATCAACTTTTTTGTAAAATTTTGTGAATATCGCTTCATGGTGTCCATTAAGATGTCCATTCTGTGTGTGCGCTGAGGAAATAATCTGGTGTTTCTACACAGCTCTGGCTCTGTTGGAATACACCACACAACACTATCCTTGGAATCGTATGTCCAATTTGGGGGGCGGAGCTTTTGAGGGAGCAACATACTGTATAGCACTGAATTGAAAGGTGTTTTTGTTCTGATTGAGTTCAATATTAATCTCCACTCTAATGTTAACAAAACTGTCATAGGGAAAACACAAGTGCTCATCCATTTAATTTAGGTGCACCTTCAGAATGCATCGGTTACTTCATAGTTTTGTCTATTCTGGTGTACTATAACACAATGGAACAGATCCATAATGAGATCCACTTGACTATGTGAAAAGGGTCAATTCTAATTGTTTTATTAGAACAGGTGGACACTGTTCTTATGATGTAAATAAACATTTTTCATGTAATCTCCTGAATCCATGCTACATACCAATAGTATTTTACTGTGTTGTGATGCAAACAATAACTGGATAATTGAGAATGTGTGCCTCCTGTGATGGCCACACTTACACATACCCACATGCTTACTGTTAGTTTCTTTATTCGGGTTCTTAGTTAAATGAGTGCACTCATTTGATTAAGTTATGTTTAAAGTGTTCTTTCCGTTACCGTGGCTGAAGTGTGGTGTGACCCCTCAATGGCAAAGGAGAGTCTGAGCTATTGAAACCACTCTTATAGTATCCCAACAGGAAGTGGATCGAGAGCATTTATCCTGTTGGGATTGCCGGGGGTGGTGTATGATTTTGCTGTTAGGAATAAGATTTTATGTGATGTTTGACAGTAGTTATATAGTATGTATGTATGGGTATATTAATAAGGTAACTTCACTTGTGTCAAAGGTAATTGTATTAATTATGGAATAGGTCATGTAAATATCATAATGTTGTATTCTGACCCCTTTGGTTTGTATTTGGTTTGGCTAGCCAGTGTATATACTGTATACCTCGTTTGTTTCAGTATTAGGTCAGTTTTGGGGTAAGGTCTTTTTGTGTGTTATTATAGGCACAGTTGACCTCATGTTAATTTTTGATGTAGTAAGATGTATTTTTGGTTTTTGTTGCCAATCTTATAAGTTGTACATACTTTGGATAAATAAACCTCATTATTAATTTTACCCTGACATGCACCCTGTTTATTCCTGGCTCGGTCCCTCACACCTCCACTACGCATTTAGTTTCCCATAGCATTTAATTCTATTTCATTTTCTTTCTATCTATTCTATTTGTATTCAATTTTAAAATATGTTTTTTGTTCCCCCAAAGAAACTTACTGGCTAAATATATAACACAATGTTGTTTGCTTACAGTACATTTGCTGGTGTATGACCTGTTCATGTATTGACAAATGTACTGATTGTAAATTGCTCTGGAATAAATAAATGTTGTATAATGTAAATAATGTTTAAATAAAAGATACATATTTAAAGAGGGACTGATGTCTGCTAGGGCATATCAGGTGTCATTGCTGTGTTAACACCTGCCAGATCAGGTTGAATGTGTGTGAAGGAGATATGACACGCTATAAAGCTGACTGATGTATGAAAGCACTTCATATTTAGCTGGTTTTATCTGTTCGCAACTCATTCAGACCTGGCAAATATGAGCGAGTCATTACTGCACAGCCTGAGACAGTAACAGACCTCTGATGGTCTCAGAGCCATACCTTCCACTCTTCCTTTTTCTCCATGTGGGGAAGATGATGTTACAGCGGAATCTTTTCACCACTCTAATCACAGAACAGCGGATGAAATCTTATTTAGGGATCATCACTGCCATGATAGCAACATGCAACTCTGCAATCTCCTCTTAAGAGCATTAGCACCGAGGAAGGAATCAATCAGCAAAAACACCTCCCAACTGGTTTTCATTTAAATAAGAAACAGCAGACATTCGGCAGTCCTGCATTTGCCAAAAAGGCTATAGTGGTTTAATCTTTTCAGTCATTCCCAGTGTAATATTTTGATGATGAATGTGAATACAGGGAAATATTTCAGCGAGAGCGTGTGCCTTGGATTATTCAAATACAGGAGCTTGGAGAATTGTTTCTTTTTGTCCTTTTGGACGTGAAGCCAGACTTGTCTCAGTAGGGTATGCAAATGGCAGAGAAGAATGTCTGTCCGATTTCCCAGAGAAGCTCTTATCCCTCAGCTCAATGCTGAATCGAAACTACAAAGCTCTATTTGGACAAACTGTGTTCAAGTGGCATTGTCTCTAATCAATGTATGCATGTTTTGTCAAAACAAAATAACTGGATATTTAGTTTAGTGTCTTGTCTACACAGTCATGTTTTACCAAATGCTCTATTATCGTAACACAGTGCATCTCCCTTTGCATGCCGACAAGCTAGACATTAATGCATTATACCTGCTTACATAAAATAAAAGATTGCAGCTGATTTCATTTAGTGCAGAGCCATTGGAGGTTGAACTCGCCGCTCTGCTACGCTTGCATAACAAACGAGCGTCTCCTAGGAGCTGTGAGAAGCTGGTAAAAAGTGTCACTGCTCATAAGGGAAAGGGAAGAGAGGTGTTTGGCTGCAATGGGGTTCACAGCTTAAAAAAATTGCAGCGCTGCAATTTGACAAGCAGGTTCAATCCAAAGGTCTTACTCAAATGCTGTAGCTGCTGACTGGGAGCATTGGCTCTAACAACCTGGTGGTCTCCTTGGGCTTCTATTCACAGCATGTGTTTAAAGTTGTTCAGCACTTTTTGATTTTAATGTTTTTTTACTGTATACTCTGTATGTGTGTGTGTACACATAGTATACATTATAATCTGTATACTGTATGCTGTATGTGTATATATATATATACTGTAATTATCTCTCTCATATATATAATATTAGTGCTGGGCAATGATAAAAATGTGAAATTGCGGTTAATTGCATTATTTTCTGCGATTAATCATGATTAATCACATTATTTCGTGCAAAATAATTAAAAAACAGTGTATTGCACAATTTTATTATACAAGTATTGAATAAAGTATATAAACAAACATGCAATTAACATTTGGTTTGCAGACAAATAAGGTGCTTTTTAAGCAGTATTCCCTTTACACAGTAGCAGTTAAAATAATTCTTGTAAATCTCAACATACATTTTCATGTAATCAAATCAAATATAAAACCAAAGGTATATGCCACTGCCACACATGGGGGTCTAGCATGTCAGGTTAGTGGGGGTCCTCCTCCACTTAATTTCATGCTTTTTGGTCAAATGTTAGGCACTATATTGTGCTCTTTCTGCATCTTTTATATACTATAGTCACAGTTCAGAGGCTTTGTTACATTGACTTTACATTAGGCTTTTAATATTCGAATTCTAAATATGATGTTTGCTTATCACAACTCTAACAAAGAAATTCATATTTTTACGTTCGCTAATAGACAATACATATAGTCTTCGTTACGCAAGGCACAAAAATTGAGTGGCTGACTGTTTCATTATAGTATTGAATCGAGTGGAATGACAAATGTGAAAGTTCTAAAGGTTAATTTGAACAATGCTCCCTCTACTGTTTGTTTGGGTGAGTGATTTGCTAGCATCAACGGTTTGTATTGCATTTAAGTTAGATGCAAAGTACTCAAAATTAAACATTGCAGTGATTACAAATAACTTGTTACTGTCAGCTCTGCCATCTGGAAGAGATTTCAAATGAAAATGTCCATGTAAGAGTTGGGTACCTTTCTCCATATTTCTGTCCCTGCCAGTTCGTCTCTGTTCCGGTTCATGTGAGCGCAACATCCCACCCCTCCTGTGTCCCATGGTCTGTCTGTATCATAGAACTATGTCTGCATTCAGGGTATTCAGATCCAGTGAGCAACGCAGACTTTCTAAATATACATATATATATATGTGTGTATATATATATATATATATATATGTG
>JAODUH010004962.1:0-10403 GCA_027564835.1 Typhlichthys subterraneus | reverse complement strand
GTCCTGCCAGAACTCCTTCTCTTAATAACATCCGTCTTCATTTGATAAAACTCATGTTAACACTTCCTCGCACCTCCCTGCTAACCCCCCCCCCCTAATCAGCACTCACACGCACATGCACGCACACACACACACACAAATATCCATGCACAAACGGTGACACAAGTTAAAGGGGTTAAATTTGCCTGCCAGTCAAATAAAATTTGATGAGGGTACGAGAGGAAGGCGATATTTGCATACTTTGCTGCTGTGTGTGCGTGTGTGTGTGTGTGTGTGTGTGTGTGCATGCCCGTTCGTGAGAGAGAAAGAGAGAAAGAGAGAAAGAGAGAGAGCAGAAGAAAACAAGCAACTAGACTGTTTCTAGATAGGTTTCTAGACGGTTTCTTAAACACTGATAGTCATGAATTCAATTTAACTTGACTAAGGAGATAACAAGTGTGTTTGTGTGTGTGTATACAGTATATACTGTATACAGTATATACTGTATACAGTATATAGTACATGTATAGATACATACGCACGCACACACACATACATGTATACACATAAGCAGATCAGCATTGTTGCATGACTCATTTTGTTGATGGTAAGTGTCAATACTCCCTGCCTCCCTTTGCTCCGCCCTGCTATCACCATGACAACCCTATGACTCCCCGCCCCTCCCCCCTCTGCCCTCTGCCTCTCTCGTCTGCCACCACTTTCTTCTCTCTGCCTTCATCTCTGGTCTCCTGTGTCTCTCTCTCTCTCTCTCTCTCTCTCTGTAATGTCCCTATGATATCTGTATACTTGAAAAGTTTCTTCTCGTCTGGCAACCGTCTTTGCCTCTCTCTCTCATATTCCCTTTCTTCATCTCTCTGCTCCTTTCCTTCCTATAGCTGCCCCCCTTTCCTCACCATGTGACCCCTCCCTCTCCCCGGGACCGAGGCGTCCAGCTGCGTCGTGTCGCGTCGCGTCACATCTCCATTACGACGCGCGCGGATCCATACGCAATGCAATTACAGATAGCATGCTGGCACTGCCGCAATCAGCCCTCATCACGGCCGCCGGCCCGGAGGGGGAATGAGCAGCCTTGGGGTATCGGGGGAGGCCCGCTGCTAACTCCCATCTCATCTGCTATCGCGCGGCATCCCGCCACGGGTAAAGACAATTATTGCCGATGGGAGTCTGCGGGCGGACATGGATCCGCGGCGTGCGGAGGGCTGGTCTCCATCAAAGGCTGCGGCCTTTATCTGAGGCTGACAGCCCTGCCCCTGCTCTGGGCCTACCCCACCCCCCTTCATCGCTCCTCCTCCTCCACACACACACACACACACACACACACACACACACACACACACAGCCCCACGTAGACCACAGCCCCCCTCAAGCTGTACAAAGAGATCAAGGATGTGACATTTGCCGGAACGCAGACCAATTTTCACCAAGGCTCAATATGAAAGAGTAAACACATCAACCTGTTCCGCCCCGCCTGTTTGTGTGTGCGTGTGCGCGTGTGTGCGTGTGTGCATGTACGTGTGTGTGTGTGTGTGTGCCTGCCCTTTCCCATCAGACACTGAAAGGGACCGAAGAGTATATTTTTTTTATCACCCAGAGTGAATAAGCAAAACGCCATTTCCTGCAATCTCTGATAAAATAAATCGTGGGCCATTACTGATGTCTCTTTCCACCACCATCTCTCACAGAAGACCCACACACATACATCCGCATCTTTTTACATGCTCGTGCAATACCATGTAACCCAACAGCTACTGTGCAATACATGAACACAGACAGACACACACACACACACACAGTTCATATTGGCAGATAGTGGCACGCATGAAGGCTTTGATCATCTGCTATAAAATGGCTGGTAAGCTGGCTATCATGATAGCATCGTGCCTCCATGCGGACCATGCTGACTCATATATACAGCACAGAGTCAGCGCTACTGCCAGCTAACAGCAGCGTGGGCTAGCTCATTGAAAACAGCGATTGAAACATGATGCTAATAAGCTAATGCTGAGACCCATGCGAAATACATAGTGGATGTATAGTGTAGTGTATGTGTATTCAACCACCGTGGACCCATATGATATGAATGTTGAATAAAAGCATTTCCATTCATTTGTGCACCTCAGGTTTTAGATATACAACATTTTTAGAATGGTGTGACGTCCTCACCGTTATTGTTATTATAGCGTACATGTTATTATCACTTTTAAAAATGTATGGGTTGGTGCAAACTAAACAAACGTGTGCTTAAAGGTATAACAAGTGAGAAAGCTTTTTGATATTTGAAATCAATCAAAACAAAAACACCTCTCCCTTTAATACCCCACACATACAGCAACACATAGCAAAGGCAATGATGTCTGTGACGATGTCTGGCTATGGTAAATGGCTATGATGTCGGTGGTGGAAGTGGTCGAATGGCATTGGTCGAATAGCTGATATGCTTAAGATACAACTTTAAAGTGTAATATCGGTTTGCAAGCAAATGTGTCTTTTGTGAGCACAGATGCTGCACAAACTAATCAACATATATTTATTTTTCATCATATGGAGTGCCTCCTTCACAAGGGTGTGTGTGCATCCTGGTCTTCAGGCCTCCACCCACAAACACGAGGGGTTTGCCATAAGGGCGTGGTCCTAGTATCTGATCCAGTACTAAATGTGTTATCAACGCAGTAGGTTCACGCTAGGATACCTGTCAGGCAGCCTGCCAGGCTGATGACAAACAGAGCAAAGTTATAATGGTCCTGTCACTAGTGTTTCCCGTTAGCTTGTCTATACAACAGGCTGGCCAAAACAACATTCACTCCAAGGTCATAAATAAAATAGAGTGTTTGTTTGGTCTACATGCACAGCAGGGAGAGAGAGGGCCAGCGGGAGAGAAATGGAAACACTGGAGGGATGTATTGACTGATAAACGTAGGAAAATAATGACAGGACATAAGGGCAGAGTGAAATTAAAGGGGAACAAATGGGGAACAAATGCATCACTCTAATATTAATGTGAGCAACAGAAAGAAAGATGGAAAGTAACGGCGAATTAAGATGGATGGTCTAGGACATGCACACAGAAGGATAATTACATGTAGGGCATTAGCAGACACTCTCATCCAAAGTGAGTCAAGTATACGTTTGTCATTATCTGAATCATCCATCCAGCAGGCATCACGTGCATTCTATTAGAACGGTGACATCAGCAGTCATTGCTGCTCTTCCGTTCATTACTACTACGTCGCATAAGCAACTCTGTGCGTATGTAAGATCAACACTTTAACTCTTTGACTTTCGGGAAGTAATACTGACGATATCCATTGGCTGTTCCCATTGTCACTCACAAGTACAGTACATTTGAAATTTCCGATGCAACGACAGTGCAGTGCTTTATTTACTAATTTAAAATAGGGCTGGAGGATATGGTCAAAATTTATATCACGATATAATTAATAATATTTTAATCAGTAACCGTAGCCTACTACTTTCACAGATTTACAATACCTGTAAAACAGCCAGAGTCCTGTTTGGTTTTCCTCATTGCAAGTTTAACGTCCGGCGTTGGTCGTCGTGCATTGACGTTCATGCGTCAATCAAAATACCTTGCATGTCAAGTAGGCGGGTACTGACGCAGTTAGCCAGCGCTGTGTCCCTGGTCCTCTGCGAGACTACTTATGATTACTTTTATTCAATACACAAGTATTCTAGTTCAGACAAATAATTAAGACCGAAGCTACTCTAGATGCCATGACTCATGTCATTTCAGGCCAAAGGCATGGTTCTATCTGTGATAGGCGTAGTCATAAATGAGTGTCACCAAATACGCTTTCTTTTTCCCCTCGATGTCTGTTCATTCTTTCTTTTTCCCCTCGATGTCTGTTCATTCTGTCCATTCATTCTTCCACCTCCCAGAACAACCCACAACATAATGGTGCACCACTGCTAAAAAGGTGCCATGATAATACACCGCTCATTAACAACACAACCCAATTCCATATTTCCTTTCACTGTAAGGCCTGCAGGGTGAGGACGTTGTCTGTGTGTATAATTACCTCATTAAGCGTGTTAACAATGCCTCTTCTTCCCTATCTGTTCTCTCTGTTCTCTTGAATTCTCTTGATCGTCATCATCCCTTCTAATGGCCTCCATCTGGCATCTGCTCCCTTAAACAAATCTACCCTCTTTCTCTTCTCTTGTTCTCATCTTTTCCCATGGGAATGAATCCTCTTTTCTATTCCATGCCTCAAACCAATTCTCTATCGATTCCCTAGACTTAACTCAATCTCTGTTAGAGCCCCCTTGCCCCTTGGCAGTGCAGAGAGCTTCCTTTTTCACCTCGCAGCAGCAAGTTTAAACTGAGTTCAGGCACACAATGCTGCTCTTGTGACAGTACAAAGTGCAGAGTGCGAAGGTTTAGCCCCATAGACCGTACAAAGTACTGTTGCATCTGCACCAGTGAGACAAGTTGCCTGATATTGTTTAGAAAGGTAATTTTTCTAGTGAGATACACTCATTATTCCTGTTTTGACTCTGCACGATGTTCTTGGTAACTCTGTGCCAATGTTGTTCAGCGCAAACATCAGCTCTGGGAAATAAATAATAAAATGCATTGATAATCAAAAGATTAGGTATGCACAGGCAAATACACACCACAAACAAAGATTAAACTCACGTAAAGTACAAAAGAAATCCACATTCTACAGTAAAGCATGCGTCAATATCTCTAGGAACAATAGATTTCCGGCACACTTACAGATCAGCATTTGTGTCCTATATTGAAACAGTGTGTGCAAAGCGTTGCATGTCAGTGCCTTCTCCATTTTGCTTTGCAGTAATGCATAACATGAGAATCAAGGCCACCTCAGCAACTACGCATGTAAAAGTAGAAGCAAGATAAAACTCTACATGTAGATCACACTGTTGGAGTGGGCCGGAGAATAGAATGACGCCATATAAAGTACTGCATAACTCAACAGTAATTTATTGAAATGTATTCGAGCACCTCTTCATTCTGACAGGTAAAAAGGCTGAGGGATCGGGCGGGGCCCACTTCAGTCCACAGCGAAGCAGCAGAATGCTAAAAGCTTTCGGGCTGCAGGAAAACAAAGGAGGTGAGAAAATGACTTCATGACTGCTATGAATTATACTTCGTAACGCAACAATAGGAGCTCCTCCGATAACGGTTTGGGCTCCTGCCCTTTGCCCGCTCTCTCCTGATCCCTCCCTTCTCTCCCTTTCCTTTTCGCTGCACTTGTGTTTCTCCCCCGCCGTCGCTAATCAATTCCCCCTTTTTATCTTCCTCGCCAGTATGTCTTCTCTCTCACCATGCCTCTTACCCTAGTTTACCCTTCGCCCTCTTGTCTCCAGCGTGCGTGAGAGAGCGTGTGTGTGTGTGCGTTTTGGTGGGTGTAGTGTATAATAGGATGGCACAGTAGGTGAGATTAAATTTGCATGGTCTACGGGGATTACATCCCACTCCAGAACTGATCCCCTCCCACTCGGTGTGTAATCCAGTCCTAATGAATATATCATGTCTGACACAGCAGATAAACCGTAAGCAGAAAAGCAGTCACAGCAGCACCGCAGAGGCGCAATAATGCCAGGCCTGTTTACATGGGGGTATAGGCCACACAGAACTTATTGTGTTGTGAGTTGCGTGTGAGTGCGTGCCGGTGCTTAGAAAGCATTCGCGGCTCACACCCCATCTATTGCAGTTAGGGCTGATTTGTGTGGAGCGGAGGTAATGATGTGGAAGGTTTACTGAAGCAAAAGAAGAGGGGGGGGGGAAATCAATATACCAGTTATGCCCACTTCATAATGTCGTCCCTGCAGATGCACCGACGACGCGATCGAACCTCACGCCACTATGCAACTGTTTCATATTGGGAGCCAGTCATTCGCGTCGGCCATCCAATGTCAAACAGTCGTTCTGGATTCAGCACACTAAGTGATGCCTCAGTGAGTCCAAAAGACAGCTCGTCCCCTGATTCCTGTCTACCTCTGTGTCTCAGACACACCCGTGCAACACTGTCAACTGCCAGTGGAATATACAAACAGGAGCAGGATATAAACATGGCCCACGAAAAGAACAAGTTTTAGATGAGTTCCTGGAAATCCAGGTCCTAGATTTGTGAACGTAATATTACCCAAGCAATGGATTATATACTTTAGGTTGGCAGCCACTAGGATACTTGAGGCATTCTTAAAAGTATTTTAAGATTTTGAAACAATCGAATTACACTGTTTTCTCTCTCTCTCTCTCTCTTTTTTAAACTACCGGTGTCTTTATATAAAGTATATATATTTGAAACACACACAAAATAAATGAATGATTTTTATGCTTTAGATTAAAGGCCTGCTGTATGTTATAATGTAGGTTTTACAGTAGTAAATATGGTACAAAAATGTGTAATATTATATATATATTGGTCCAGCAAAATGATGGACCAAAGGTTCTCTGTCCAGGCCAAATATTTCTGGTGACTGTAACGTTTATTCATTGGTCACTCATGGTTTCAACCATCCATGTGTCACCCGTCCATGTGCCCATGCATGTGTGGGCTTAGGCAAGTGAACAGTCAGACTCAGAAATCCCCCCCCCCCCCCTCTTTCAGTACATTTCACAACACACAAAGCAGGAAGGAACCCCACTGTACAGAGGGTCAATTGAGTCTAATATTATCCACTAAAATAAAGCCTCTTTGACAGAGTTGACTTGAAATGGGCAATTCTGCCCGTGCTCAGACAAAGACATGACTTTGTCGGGAAAAGCAGGATGGAAACAATCAAGGTCTCTGAAGGATGAAGGGGAGATCAGATTGGGAGCTTCTTCTCGTCTTTATACATGGGATAGCAGAATTCAGCAGCATGCTAATTGCCTACAAGATTCCCATTTTATTGCTCTTCACAGAAGTTGTTGTATTTTGGTACATTTTAAGCATCTGCTTTGACACCTGTGCCCCCCCCCCCCCAATGTGATGTACTAATTGGATTGCTATTCATTTCTCATACTGCTTTATGTGGTACAACTACAGTATAGTACAGATGTTACACTCTTGTAAATGTAAGAGCCAGCCGCACATTGATGTCTAAAGGGAACTCAACTAAATGAAAGTGTCCCATTTATACCCTCCCACTGGTGTCAGCAGTAATGAAGTAATTCACTCTGTCAAATAAATTTATGTATATCTCTGTTTGTGCCCTCTCTCCAGCACTGGTTCAGATGAATAATTAGGTAATTTTTTTTTTTTTTTACGAGTCTTTGTTTAAGGGGCTTATTTCTGGGACAAGAATGTCAGTCAATATTTTGATTAAAGTGGCAGAGAGAGGGGGCGTGTACGAACACAGTGAGACAGAGAGGAAGGAGAAGGCAATGGGGAAGCGAGACAGGCGCGGTGCTAGACAGGTTCGCTCCACCGCTTCTGAAGAGATGAGAGCGAGCTCTAATCCAACACTAAGACACAGCAGAGTTCTGGACCTTTCTATGACAGACCTCAGGCCATGGTCTCATTAGGGCAGAGGTCTTCAAAGTTTTTCAGGCCACGGACACCTTAGCTGATATCAACATGGCACATGGGGTCCTTGTGCCATGTTGATATCAGCACACGATCAGGTGCACGATATTGATCAAATGTGACATTGAGATATTGATAATGAAAATATCAATATTGATATTCATTTCGATATTTTTTAGACAAACGTAAAAGCACAAAGGTTATGGAAAAATGTATTCAAATATATTCATAACATATCAAAACAACACATTTTTAACTGACAGTCATATTGGACTGGTACAGCAGCAGTAATTCCAAGCTACCAAGGAGGCATTCTTGTTGACCACTAATGTTTCCTCTTCCATCTCTATTATGTCATTAGCGTTTTCACCCATACTTCTTATGTTTCTGTCTAAATCAAACACAACTAAGTCAAACAGCCAAGGATGCATCTCTCCACTAGATAAACTGAATATTGCACTTCTTTCAATATTTTCTGTGTGATATTGTGTAAAGTGATATTGCGATAACGACACTGAGTCAACATATTGTGCAACCCTTCCCCCTATCACATATTGTAGAAAATATTTAGTTCTGGGCCAAAAATAATGTTTAGGGTAGCCTATGTATAAAAGTAGGCTACTTTTTAATGGTATATAGCCTTCTGTATACAAAGCAAAGCCATTAAAATATGTAATGACAGATCCATACAGTATGTTTATACCATATATTGTATTTATGTTCTTTTATATTTTTGACATTTTAAAATTTTGTAATAAAATACATTTGGAATAAAATAATTTGGAGGACCCCCTGGCAGTACCTCTGAGGGCCCCCTGGGGGATCATGGACCCCCTGTTGAAGATCTCAGCATTAGAGTCTTCACCTCTCCTCCATCTCCATCCTCTCCGTCCCTGCTGTCGTCTAAATCAAACCTTTATGCTTCTCTCCATACCCGCCTGATTTCATCTGCACCCCCCCACCCATTCTCTATAATCATGTAACGGCAGTAGACCTGCTGATACATCTGACCCTTCGCTTTTAAATCACCGCAATGTATTCTCCACCCCAACAAGATGTCTAACACAATGACCCCCCCCCCATACACACACACACAAACACACACTTGACTCTTAACTCCCTCCCATCTGCACGTTCTAAATCAAACAGCCTAGCCGAGCAGCAAACAGCGAGGAGCCGATTTCCATCTCAACAGCATCCTCGGGACTCACAAGGACGTGCACACACACACGCACGCACGCGCGCACACACAGAGACAAACAGGCCGTCAAAGGAAGGGACTTGCCATATTCTCTCTTTGAATTCGAGCCTCGTGAGTTTACAACTTTTTCCGCCGCTATTCTCCACAGATGGATAAAAGACTACAGAGAGGCAGAGAGATGAAACGGTTGTTGTTTACACTTTTTTCCCCTTTTTAACCCTTCTTTTCCCTGCCTGGTCGGCTCCAGCGGTGTACTCCCTGGGTAGTGGCATGCAGGCAGGCAGGCAGGCAGGCAGGCAGGCAGGCAGGCAGGCAGGCAGGCAGGCAGGCAGGCAAGCAGGCAGGCAGGCAGGCAGGCAGGCAGGCAGGCAGGCAGGCAAGCAGGCAGGCAAGCAGGCAGGCAAGCAGGCAGGCAAGCAGGCAGGCAATCAGGCAGGCAAGCAGGCAGGCGTGGTGTTTGATCAGCGGCAGGCCGAGGCCAGGAAGACTACTCTGCACACGAGGCTTAATGGCCCCGCCGCACTGCAACAGGATGCAAGAACAAGAAACTAAACGGCCTTCATGTGCGCATAGGCACGCATAGGTGTGTGCGCGCGTTTGCTTGCACTACACAGAGGCTGAGCACACAACTCTAGTCAGGGTCCCTTTACAAGCGTGTTAGCGTAACGTGTTAGCATAACATGTTTATTATAGTGAGCGACGAAAGATGCTAAAAATCATATTACAGTTCGGCTGCTGTCTGAATGTAAATTGTAATGATAAACTGTAATACAGTATGTAATAAGAGACAAGCCCAAGTGTGTGTGTGTGTGTGTGTGGCACAGCACTGACTGGCATCGGGACCCGGAGGCTATGAGAGGCGGCCAACTCAGCCCCGGTGCCTCCTAACTGGCAGATTGGGAGCGTGTAGCTTCCCGTCTTCCCACCTAAACCAGGCTGGAACCAGGCCAATCCTTGTCTGCAGGAGCTGGGGAAAACGAATCATGCACACCATAAATGTGTGAGCGTAAGGATGTGGAGCTCCACCTCTGTTTACGTCACAGCAGTGAATATGGGTGAATATTCTCTCCTTTTCCCTGCATCCTCCTGACCATGGCCTTTCTTCTGTAACGTGACACCACCTTCCCTTCATGAGTATATGAATGATAAATATGATATTTTAACGTCTCCTCTGCCGCCCTGGCTAGCAAGCTCTCTGTGCCACTGCAATACCAACAGTTTGGCATTAGGCAGTATGATAATCTGGCCAGGAGCGGGGGTCTCTGGGGTCTTTCTGTCACAGTGCACGCCCACACACAGACACGTACACACACACAAGCACGTGCACGTGCACGCACACACAGACACCCACCCTCTTCAGCAGTGGTTATATCATGATCTAGTGTGTGTGTGTGTGTGTGTGTGTGTTAATTAACACGGTTTATCGGTTTATGAATGTTATGTGTGTGTGTGTGTGTGTGCATATATATATGGTAACAAGTCATTGTCAGACACGGTGCCCCTCCCCTTTCCCTGACTTGTTCATCTGGGACAAACTGGAAGCTACCTTTGCATGGAGAGAGAGAGAGAGAGAGAGAGAGAGAGAGAGAGAGAGATCGAGAGAGAGACAGAGAGAGAGAGACAGAGAGAGAGAGAGACAGAGAGACAGAGAGAGAGAGAGAGAGAGAGAGAGAGAGAGAGAGAGAGAGAGAGAGAGAGAGAGA
>JAODUH010004961.1:0-10403 GCA_027564835.1 Typhlichthys subterraneus | reverse complement strand
GAGAGAGAGAGAGAGAGAGAGAGAGAGAGAGAGAGAGAGAGAGAGAGAGAGAGAGAGAGAGAGAGAGAGAGAGACAGCAAGAAAGATACTCAAAGAAGGTTCTACCAGACTGCAGCAAATTCTAGCCAATCAAGTGAAGGAACTCGTAATACCACGTGCTCTATTCACAAAAGCCATAAGGAAATCCCTGTCAAATCACCATTACTATACCATATATTCTGGATGTATGGTAGCATAATGCACCAATAGTTATAGGCATTGAGAGTATAATTTAGTAATTAAGCATATACAGTATATGTGTGTATATTTAATATAAAATACAAGTTGACATTGAGTTAAATCTTAGTACTGCAATCTGTTTGTTTCAAAGAAAGCTGCAATATTCCTCCAACGTAACACTGGAGGTTGGCTACTTGACCTAATTGATAAAGATATATTCACAGTAATATTCTCTATTTACAATGAATGGTGAATAGACGCAACAGATGAGTTTTCTACTTATTCACACTATGGTGACTCATGTACCTCTGGAAAGAAGATCACCATGACAACGATGTGAGGATATTTCAAATAATTTATATATAGAATGATAGATAGATTAAATATTTTACTTTTGTAAGTGTGTTTTATCTATGTTCACCTGTCCCTTTTGTGTATGCTATTTATCTATGAGTGTATCTGAAAACATTTTTCCATGTAAGAATCTCAGTGATGTGTTGGCTCTGTATCACAGCAGCAAATTCATATAATTCATATATTCAAATAAGCATATTAGTCATGGACTGCTTCCTGTTGTGTAAGAAAGCTTGGAGGATTAGTGGGTGTTAAAGAGAAGACACTTGTCAAGGTTAACAAAATGATTATTATAAACTAAAATGTACACACTCATGTTAACAGCCACACACACCCACACTCTCACGCACACACATCTCGGCACAGATGTTAAAATAAATACGGAGACAGACAAAAGGTTGTACCTCTGTGTGTATTTATTTTATTATTGTTACCACAAACAAATACTTCATCAAACATTCATTTACATGGATATTGAATGAATGTCACTGTGGTGAGACAGTGCTCTCGTTGATCTTTACAATGGAGCTGCTTGTGTTTTAACTTAACACTAAATACATATATATATATATATATATATATCACTAACTGAATTTGAATGTATGAAAAAATGAACTGTACAAAGAGATTTTCACTGATGACAACCGTAGCAAGGATGGTGACAGCAACTGTAGCGTCTAAAGGCAAATACTAATGTGCCCATAGCATCAATATTACATTATAACACTGTGCAAGACAAGAAAATAAATTATCCACTGTTTGTTCACAGCTGTGCAAAATAGCAGCATCATAGTCCTTCTTTCATGTAGCTTTACATCACTGCATGATAGTATTAGAAAGATCACATACAGCAAGTGTTTGCCCTATAAGCTTTGCTGCATGTTGTGGTCAATGCAGTTATAGCCAGAGCAAACTACATTAATGAATAGAATGTCGTCTTCACCATAATTCCTTTCATAACATTCAATATTAAAATTTCAAAGGAAATGTTTTGAGGGAAGGTTGAGCTAAAAGTGTATGCGCCCAGCAAGCTTGAATTCACTGCACGTTTACAACAACAGGGCAAACACAACATTCATCCTACAATGTTTTGCTTAAACTATAACACATATAACACCATCACAGCAGGCAGATTTAAAAAAAATGAACAACCAAATATATAAAAAATGTCTATTATTTCGGGGTATGTACATGTAAACCTTAGAGTAATACCCAGAGTAATCATTGTTGGCACATATTAAAGAAGACCGCTTCCTAAACCTGTACATACTTTTTGATCTCTATACAGTAGAGTTGACCTGTTTGAGATCTCCCTTGCATTCATTCATAAAGCATTATATAGAATAAGATCTTGGTAGATAATCTAGCTTGTGATTTATCCAGCTAACCGCTGTTTATACATCCACCATCTGCATAGCATTAGGGGCCATGTGATATAGATATATGAGACCAGCTGCCCTTTCCTCAAGCTATACACTGCTGTCTTGTTAAGCGGAAACAGGTGCTTTTTAAAACATCTTGTTATTGATCTTCTTGATATTATTGTTGTCAAACACAACATGTCACTGGCACATCCACAAAGCTGTTCTCTGCACCACAACAACACATTTTATTACAGTGTTTATTATATCAACAGGACATCCTAAATGGGGAAATAAGCATTATAACATTTCGCCAGGGATTGCAGATGTTATTAACTAGAATGTGAGCAAGCTCATGGATATCCATGTCATCACAGGTCCAGGCAGTGACAACCAGTGTTTAATCATGTTCATCTCCTCATGAGAGGCATGCTTTGTGGTAAAATACCAAATATGTTGGTTTGTGAACCTCTAATGACAACTGGTAGTAGTGTTTTATATACAGGTCGATAGGTATAGCCTATATTAATGTTTCATTAAATGGCTTGTAATGATTTACTTATAGTGAAGGATTAGCGTTGCCCTTGCAGGTCAGCACCGCGGACAGCTCCACCTCTCATACTGTAGGTCTAAATAAAGACACTCTCTGCTATTCTTGCCTTATAAAGCTCCTCTGAAACTCACATGACCTTAACATGGCCTCCAGCCAGTAACCAAGTGGACTATTGATTAATGAATAGATGGGAATAAGATGTGAATACTTATACAATACTTCAGTTACCTTTAGACTATTGCCAAAGACATGTTGCCCTAACAACAAATCAATATCATAATAATTTATTGTAAAACACATTATGGGCATATAGCACTTGGTCCTATTAGGATGCCACCAGCCTGTATTACACTACACCCCAATAACTGTAAGCCTATTTGAAAAAAATAGCACGATAACCCTAACCCTAACCCTAGGAGATAGATTATTGTCCATAGCTTAGGATAATGCAGGGAGCAACCGTCAGTACTATGCGTTACATTCCAAATCACGATTCTGTGATTTTATTAGACATTCAAACAAATTCATCACCATCTCCCTCCTCTGCGGAACTCAGCGGTCCAAGCTGGACTCGCTGGGGTCCCGTTGGTTTTTCAGGTCCTGGAATACCTCCGTGAAAAACTGCGGGTCTGAATTTAACATCAACATTTTGCCACTCATACTCTCGATAATGCTAAGCGACCGCTCCCAGAAAACGTCCTTGTTGGCCTCGATCATAAACGGCTTGAGTGGGTAGGAAATCTCGTTGCCCATGTAGGAGTATGCGAGGTAGAGGCATGTCAGAAAGGTGCCTTGCAGCTCGTTGGAGTTATCGATATCATTCGGTATGGTGTCCTGGCAGAGCAGGTAAACGAAAACCAGGTTGGCCGGCGTGATAAAACCTTGGTCCTGCCATCCCTGGATCAAAAGAGTCCGGTCAACGTTGCGGAACCAGAGAATCACATCCGCGCACGTTAACTCCTTCAGTTTGTAGCACCTCCGGCACACAAAGTCCCCCAGACTGCGAAGCAACTCCCCAGTGGAAGCCTGGATGATCACCCGCCTCGGAGAAACAAGAGATAGGCCTACGCTGTTCGGTTGGGTCTGGGTCAAAGAGATCTTACCGTTCTGCGTCGGGGCGGGCTGGAGGGTTTGAGTGGGAACAGTAGGGACCGGTACAGGGATCGGCGCTTTGGGCTTCCTCTCCTCGTTTTGATGCGATTTCTTCACATTTTCGTGGTTGAGTAGAGCCACCTGACTGGCTGCCGGTTCGATGGGTAGCGGGGGGTTCGGGCTGACTTTCTTGGCACTTTTTTTCTTGGCTGAATTTGTCACCAGCTTCTTCCACGTGAGAGCCGATACCAGCACCGAGGGCTTTTTTGAGTTCTTGTCGTTTTTACTAATTACCCCTGTTCCGGCTGCGGCACCTGAGTCCATAATTGTCCCCTTCTTGGAAGCGGGCGATATAGAGAGTACAGTTCCCATTCTTGCGTCCACGAAAAGCAGAGGCCTACTTACGGCTGCTGCTGCTGCAGGATGCGCGTTATTCTACTGGTGTCGGGAGCGCGTTTCGTGGAAGCTGTATGAGCGGTCACGGTAACAAATTCATCTTCATGGCTATGAAGATTAATTTTCTCTACCTCCGTCTGATAGTATTTTTCTTCGACGAATGGGAGCTATGGTGGATGAAGCTGGTTATTTTGCGCTCAATAGAATTCCAGCAGATGAGGTTAAGCTGTGCCCGTCTCTGTGGAAAGCGCATGCACGATGCAGCCTGCTGCAAGGACGGAGACGCCGCAACACCCCGCACGCACAGATATTCAGACTAGAGACAAGCAAAAGCGAAGGAGATAATTCCGTCAACGAGAATAGGGCCAGCCGAAAGTCATCGTGTTAGCCAATCCTGTAACACAACCTCCGACTGACAGCTCGAGAGAGCCAATGAAAACAGTTCCCACGATGCAGTTTCAGTTCTAGGTTAACGGTGATAGGAATAGCTCAAATGAACTAGAACTTCACTGCGGTGCAAATCTGTTTTTCTTGTAATGTTCTGGGTAGGTAGATTTCTGGACATACTGGATTAGGTTTATTTTGAGAATAGGCCTATGCAGTTAGATACAGACATGACGTGTGAGTAGTTTGCCTTAACCTATACCTTTGGGTTTTAGGAAATCACTTAACTTCAGTGTGTGAACAGGCCTGGCTCTAGAAGAGATGATTTGGCTAAAAATAGACACCCGTTGAACAGGTAAATATTTGGCCTACATGCAGCCAATATTTGTTCCAGTGGTTTTCTGAAATCCAAATATATTATGTATAACATTGTGAGTGTAAACCACAATTTCATGTTAAGTGTCACTATTTTATACGCCTACTGTTGGCTTCCTATTACCTATGAGTCTTTAGTTAAACCACACTGTTTATTGGTTGCATTTATTCAACCATGTATTGTGATTGATTTATTATAATGCAGACACCTTAGTTTTTTTCATTAAGCTGTATTTCAAAGCTTTATTAATGGATTTGATGGCTGTGAGATGTTTAAAGGCTAAATAAAATAAAATATACATTGTATGGTACAGTGTATTGTGCAGGGCTGTTAATGAATGCACAGAATGTAGGATATAACTTTACAAGTGTAACTGTGAGTTTCTCAAAATTATCTTTGTCTTTTTACGATAATAAAACTACAGTTCTTCTTCTTCTTCTTCTTCTTGTTCTTCTTCTTCTTCTTCTTCTTCTTTTTCTTCTTCTTCTTCTTATTATTATTATGTAACAATATTGTACCTCTGCAGTGATAACCAGCCAAATAGGCATGTGGTTTTGTCAATAACAATGATATAATGAAAATATATAGTATTGCTGTGAGTGCTAATAACAAGGAACAATATAAGAACTGTGTATTAATTCATTCCAGTTCTAATTTGGTGTCTGAGTCTGTGTCTATAGGACACATTGGTAATCCCATAGCCCACTATGTGTGTGTGTGTGTACATGTCCCTGGAAACCATATGGTTGATCCAATTAAAACCCAAGTCATGTTGTGTTGGCAACCGACTGCTGTTACTTGACTATAGATCAACGTCTTCTTTCAGCAGACAAACAACATTGTTGTTGAGTTCATTTTTTACATGCATGATCTTTTTTCAGGATCTGTGTTTTTTCTGTACTGGTAGTAGTTCAAAAATATATTCTGTACACATGTTTATAACTTGTGATTATTTTTTATCATATCAGTATCATATATCAGTACATAATTTCATTCAATTTCCTCATTGCTAATATGCATGAAACACGTTGTGAATGAATGCACATACTGTACAATAGCCTGCTTCACAAAAAACTAAAACTAACCTGTGGCTCATTGAAATACACCCCTTATTTGTATCTGGAATTTCCCTGGTGAAACTCAGAGGGCGCCAAGCCCCTCCTACACCTGTTCAGAGGGTGGCAATTCACATTCTCAATTTCCCCTTCCCCTTCCAATTTGCAGTTATTTTGTGTGAAAACATGCACAGTACGCAGGGAAGAGTATTTGGGGTTTGGGAGAGGGGGGGGCACAAACAAGTTTTCCTATGACCTTTAAAGAGAATCATCTATCTTAAATGCATTGGTGTGCTTTAGCCTTTATTCAGTGTAACTCCAGACTCGCCATGTGCAGCTGCTTGTCCTTTTAATCGACCTGCTGTTTGATGCAGCACATCAGATGTTAATTACATTAACTCTTTCATCGCCAAGCAAACAAAACAGAACAGGATCTGACAGAACAGAAACACAATCAATGTGATTGGTGGGAAAAAAAACATGAACATTATGCTTATTGTTGTGCTTTTCTTATCAGTAATAGTGCTGGTTCTCATTTGTTGATCATATTGTGTTTATATCAAGGGGAATTATTCTTTCAAATTATTCCATGTTGCACTATTAAATGGCTTAAGAAAAAAAAATGTGTTCAATTGTTAACCCTTGTTCTACTGCTCTAGGTTACATTACAGTATGGGCCTTAAATGTGCAAAGCATATTGTTCTTTATGTGGTGTTCATATTTTTGTTACTCAGCCAATGTTTGCGGGTCTGGTGGACCCACAGCATTTGTAGGTTTTTAAAATCAATACAGCCACAACAATATATATAAAAATACTATAGGATGTTTACTTTATACCAATTATAAGTGATGAATACAGCATATATTGATTATATTGACCATTTACTTTGGTTGGATTATATTTATAAATAATAGTGTTATTCGTTTTTTTTTAATAAAATTAAAAAAAAGGAAATACCTAACTTGTAATGAAAAACCTTTAAGAAATTGCACACATTTGTCAGTCTAAACGCCAACCCATTGAACAGACAGTATCCATATCAGTCTACACAACACATCAGCCCCATTCAACACTTTTAGTCTAAATGTTAAGTAAACACTGCAAGCAAATCTGATTGTTTCTCAAATAAGATCTAAAGAGACCACTGTCCACATTGTTAATTGCAAATTATCATATCAGAATTGTATATCACCAACATATCACCAAATGATTACCAATCTATCTGCATGGATTGCAGTCATAATGACATAAGCATCAGAATCCATACACGGCATTCTAACGCATACAGTATGCAGGATAAATGGAGGTGCATCATCGTGCTGTTAAGTCACAGTATATATACTCTGTGGCACCAGACAAAGTTAGCGATGTATCTTGAGTCTCTCGTATCTCTCTCTCGCTATTGACGCCTGCAGCCTTCTCAGTCTGCGTGTTTGGTGGACACCAGTGGTCGCCAGTGTGTAATAGAGGAGGCAATGGACACTGTATGTTGCATTGCTTTGTGATGTAGTCACAGTGGGCTTTACTTTGCAGCGAGAAAATGACGACAAGAGCATTGTCAGTACCGCAATAGACACTGAACAAGATATTTCAGACTGAGGCGCATCTGCATAAAACCATTTTTAATCGCATTTATTTCAAATCACCTGAACATTTCAAAACACTTCTAAATGTGGATTTTGTCTGTTTTCCTGCTGTTTAGACTCACACAAACTAATATGGATACAATCTGGATATGCACAAAATAAATACATTTAAATGTAATGTATCTGATTCGGGCAGTGTAAACACAGCAGTAGTCTATTCATGTCAGCCTACAACATGAGAGGCAGCGTTTTCCTGTGTGTGCTACAGTATACATATTTATTGCACTTGCACATGCAAGTTTACTGTGACTTTCTATCCATCTTGTGTGGGTCCACACATCATATCGCCTATCTTGGTTGTTACTGGCCACTACCTCAATGGTGAAAACACTTTTGACATCCATCTGTCTGTCACTCACTCACTTACACATGTAGTGTAGCTGGCCAAGGTAAGACATTCTGATATATAAACTTATGCAACAGCATCTTACAATATCTTCTCACACAACCTGAAGTTGAAATAATTATAAATCACACCATTAATCTAGAAAACATTGTAAACTTGCAAACATTGAATACAGGTCCCACAGACCTGGACACTATATAAGGACTAAACATGCAAAACATACTGTAATATTTATATTCTTCTAGTCAAGAAACGGTGTCATAACTGGTGTTAAATACAAATAAATTCATTTCTGAATAAAAAAATAACATTTGATTAATTCACCAGATTAAACTGTCCTGTTGACACAATGGAAAGTCTATTTAGAAATGTGCATTGATCCATAATTCTGAATTTCCTCATCCTCATGATTTACTTAAAAGGTAAGCTGAAAGAGTGTTTGGCTAAATGCAATCATTTTATCCCAATGTTCATCATTAATATAACCTATCAGCAAAAGACGTACCATATGTAAATGTTTTGTCTGGCTAATAACAATGTATTTCTTGTTGTAAAGGCTTTGTGAAGAAGCTCTAGGCTTTCTACACCACTATTTCTCTGTATACGTGCGCCTCCCAGTGGTAATTGATTGATACTGCTGTTTTTCAATTGTTCTGGTTACAGTACCTAAAACTATTTCTACAGAGCATCATACACTGTAGAAATACATTATCGTTTGGTCTCCCACATATTACACTACAAACTACACTTCACAACTTAACATTATATTGTGTTTTAAAGGCATCCAATGTACATATGAACTGCCAACTCAAAATACTTAAACAAATTCCTGCCATCTCTAATACCTTTTCAAAATAATTGCAATATGCTTATATCTTGATCTGGTAGACTGCTACACTACAAAAGGGAGAACTTACCTCTAGTGGCTGTTGTGGTGAGAATGTACCAGCCTTACCAGTAGAGGGCAGTCACGTCAAGTAATCCAAAGGACCAACATTGGTGAATAAATCAAAGTTGTGGAAATATTTGTCATGAAGGCCGTTTATAGTGACAGTTTTTGTCAACGTGTGTCTACCCAGCATTTAATTAACCCCAAACATGGAGCAACATATCAGTGGTAATGACAGAAGGGAGAAGAAAGGAGGAGAAAGCCGTATTGAGAGCTCCATCTAATATTAGCTGTAGTGACAGAATTCTCCTGTCAACTAATTCACAGGTTGAGCCAGGAGGACAGCATGGGAGACAGGTTTCTGCAAACAATGCACTTTCAACAAGAAAGACATAAGCCTTTATAACTGCCCTTAATATAATTCTAAACAAACTCACAGACTGGACTACAGCTATTAAATATGATGACATGTGCGATGGAAAACAATTCACTATTGTCTTAGCCAGTTATGTTGACCTCGTTACCATATGAGATCTCACTAATATTGTAAATACATGTAGTCAGAATTAATTATAACATGATACAATGTATTCCTCTAGCCCATCATTCATACTGACCATTCAGAGGTGAATCTTTCTGTGTGCGTGTGTGTGTGTGTGTGTGTGTGCGTGTGCGTGTGTGTGTGTGTGGGTGGGTGGACAGATCAAACAGCAGCCAAGGTATCAGGTATCCTGTCTTATCGAAGAGCTGTCTTTCAGGGTCGTCGGTGAGGATTAGCATGGCTGACACAGGCAGGTGGTGACACACACACAATCAGAGAGAGAGAGATAGAGGGAGAGAGAGAGGGAGAGAGAGAGAGCGAGTGGGGGAGATAATACATGCTAGAGAGGCAGGTGGGCTGCTGCAGAGATCATACAAAATCACACGCGCACGCACACGCACACACACACACACACACACACGCACACGCACACACAGACAGGCAGGTGGGTCACTGTGAATCATCAATTGATAAGAGATCCTCCCTCTTGTCTTCAGCTTGCCATGCAGTTACTGATAAACACACACACACACACACACACACACAAGCACACACACACACGCACACACACACACTCACAGCCTCCCTTATAAAATATTCCCATTGATTCTCACAAAGCAGCATTCTTAAAGTATCAATGGAGTCCAGTCCATGTATTATTACTTGGGTTCTCAATGAAAGACACATTCTGAAGCTGTTTAAATGTCAGACTGTTTTGCTACAATTGTAGCAAATTAGCACAATTGTAGTGTTTGTTGAAATGTTTAGCGTTGAGCATTAGCGTTGTTCCATATAGGATTGGATGAAAGTAACATAAAACAGAAAATAAATATGACCACTAGGGGTCGCTAATGCTACAGCAACATAATTTTCCCCCTGCCTGCAGTTAGCAGGCAAAACGGTAACATTTTTTTTACCATTACTAAATCTTTTTTCACACTATCTTTTTTTATTTTTATATATTTTTGTATAATTATTATTTGTAGCCTACAGTAAATATACCAGTATGCTAATTTGCTTTTGTGTAATTTTGTTCTGGAAAGAACATGTCCCATATGTGAACAATACAACTTCCCATTCTCTCCATATTCAAAATGTCCTTTATTCAAACCCCTACCTGACAAAACTGCCACCTGCTTACTGTTTGGAACTGGGGAGGGGGGGGGGGGGGGGGGCAGGGAATAGATGTA
>JAODUH010004959.1:0-10403 GCA_027564835.1 Typhlichthys subterraneus | reverse complement strand
TACACACACACACATACAATAAAATATCCACATGCACTTAATTAAATGAGGCCCTGACTGTATGTAGCCTAAGTAAGCCTACATTACCAGCTATTAAAAGCTCGGTATATCAAGCTCATAACATTGTTTGCTGAGACTGCAATCAAAGATACAGTCAAATGTCAGCTCTTCTGAGGCCCCATGGCTACAGTATGTGCCATGGGGTTGGCTACTGTAATATTGTCTGTACATACAGCATGCATGGTCTAGTGTCCGGTGCTCATTGAAATATGAAGTATGCGGCTATATGTGGCCCGCTCAAGGCTCCAAGTACCACCGGGACCTCCGTGACAGCTTACATTACAGTTTACACACGTGAATGGTTGCAATGCAAATATGCGACGTATCCTATATATTTTATTCGCTTCAAGGCAGATGTTTCACTTTTGGCGATTATGTGTTTATCAACGAATAATTGATGTCACATGACAATAGCGGAACTGTTAACTTTTTACTCAGCTGGTAAGATAGAAACTATAGCTGGAAAGTTCGAAGGGACCATTTGCATAGTTTACGGTACTGTTTTTTGTGAATGTAGTACCGGTAGTCCCTGATAATCTGCCTGGAACGCAAAGTAACCTTGCTGTTTTTCTTTTCGACGAGTGGAGGCAGAGCTGCAGCTACACTTCCATGGTACCGTACGTGTCCAGCTTTGATATCCGATACGGTACTGTACAAAAACGAGTACCGTCATGTTTTCAGAATTTTGGCATCGACTTGGTACCGAAGGATCGGTTCTCGTGACATCCCTATTCCAGAGGCAGTTCTGAACTCTGTAGCGAGTGATGCAATAGGAGAGAGTCGATTTTTATAAGCTTTGCGCTTCAGCACTTGTTTAAGGAGATCTCAAGGCCTTGTGCTAGTGATGGATGTGTCCATCAGAAGAGGTGTCAACTTACTTTTGGCTGCACAGTACAGAGCGTTACTAAGGGGAAAATGACGTACTAGAACAACACTTGACCTGCTGCCGCTTTGTTGTTACTTCAGGTCAGCTCCTGTGCAGCAGGCACTGTTCAGGACCAACATCAAACTGAACTGGGTGGGGGGAGACATTCCAAAGAGGAAGCAGCATGTGGGAGCAACGGATCCTAACAGATAACCATGTCTTTGATACCAATGGCTGTTGGATTTATAAATAAAATAGGACTAGACCTGTGAATGCATAATGTAAAAATAATTGTCCTTAACCTTCTTCTGAGACATTTATTACATTGATGTACCTTAAGATGGAGGCATGTGTATATTGTATGTGCCTGTATTTATTTACTGTATTATTGTATTGACTGTGGACTGCTCATGTAAGCCAAACTGCACCTCGTGGACATTCTACTCTACTCTACGCAGAGTGGAATGAAAGGGTCTTGCAATGGAGATGCATCACACCAAGCATCACACCTCCTACAGGAGAGGCCAATATGTGGCAGTGTGTCAGTAGCACATGCAGGGCCAGTCAAAACACCTAGCCTCATGTTTATGACAGATGTCAAAACAAACTTTTTCTATATCTATTGGATAATTAACTCCCCCTGCTGGTATGATCTAGGTCTGCGTTCTCCGCCTAACACTTGTCTAAAAGTTGTTAAATGTGTTAAAAAGTGTTTAATCAAATGCACAAAGCTAACATAAGCATACCTATTTAAATATAAATAATAAATTACAGGCTTACATAAAAAAATAAAATAAAGTCAAAACACCACCAATCCATTATCTTTTATATGTTTTTTAGCTTCTCTTTAAGAAAAGGCAATGTTCTGCAGGCTATGATTGGATGCTATGTCTGCTAAGATGCTAAATTAGACTAGAACAGGCAAGTAGAGTTTGCCAGACAATAAACCATACTCAAAATGAACAAGTCAACTTGCAGGAGGGTAAATGCTGACATTATGAGTGATGATGTCACTAATGGCTTCAAATAACAGATAACTCTGATCATTATGCTGCCCACATTCCCCATGACTAAATGCATGTGAGGGCAAGGAAATGCACCTGTACAATGAGGCCCCTTTAAATCATGCGTAGAAATTAAATCCACATGACCCCAATATTGTGCCATCCTGACGAAAAGAAATACCTGCTGCTGTCTGCCTACTCACCTGTTCCATCGGGTGTGGAGCGCACAAATGTGGGCAACATCTTAACAGCCGCTGTTGGATTGGCGTCTCGACTGAGCCCTTTATCCATCTCCCGCCGAAACCTCACTGACACGTCAATCAAGTTCTCATCAGAAATGCGGAGGTGATACAGGTATTTGTCCACCTAAAAAATTGTTGAGGAGAAATAAATATAATATATGCACGATAGAGTACCACTAATTGATGTACATTTCAAAACAGGCTGTTCACTTCAAGGCAAACGCAATATAAAGACCAAGGGATACTTATAATACAGTGACTCAGTGACTAATGTATTGTCTCAGTGACTGAGACATTACATTTATTATTCAAGTGAAAAACACAACAGTAGTCTGTAGAAATTGTTCAGCATCTCATAATCAGAAACTCCCAGAGGTTTACAACAACGCAAATCCATAGCATCACTACCTATTAACCACTGGGGTAATTGTTCACCAGTGTTGGGCAAGTTACTCAGGAATTGTAATTAGTTATAAGTTACTTGATACTTATTACTCCATCAAAAATTAATAATATTACTTTACATATTACTGGGTATTAAAATCAATTAGTTACGTTACTTACTCGTTGAAATACTCAAAAATCAATTTTCATTACCCTGCCTTGCAGGGTCTTCTGAAAAATGACAACCTGTTTAGCCAGCTCATTTTAGAATTGAATCATCTTTATTGGAATAATTAACCTTATACGAGTCAACAATCAGCCAAAGTGAAAACATTGCAGCCTCGCAAACCAGATGAGTCAAAACCTCTCAGGCAGAAGATCATAAGTTCACCATGAGACGTGAGAATAATTAGATCAACTAAAAGCTGACATAAGGCAAGTTAGAGAACGTCACTGCACAATCACCACAACACTGTAAAAATACGACCAGAGGCTTCATAGGCACAGTGAAATAGTTTAATGGGACAATAGAGGGGCTTCATACTGTACATCAATATTAAAGACAATGTTTAAAATACAATCATAATACACCAGGCCTGATAAACAGAGGAGGGCCAGAGCATTAGGCGCTGGCGCTCGGTTACGACTACAAGGTTGGACAACGTTTTATGTAATTGGGGGAAGAGGGAAAAGCTAAATGATCAGCACACGCGCAGCACTACTTCCTTCTGTACAACCCTGCCGTTCTCGAGGAAGTCTCATGATCAGGACGTGCGGCATTCACATGGAAGCTTGAACTGTCCCTGACCTGCCGGCTGCCGCGCAATGCCGTGCATGAGTATCCGTAAGTTACGACATAGCTTTGATACAGAATCATAAATAGGCCCACGTCTTCATAAGATGGAAGTCTAGGTGGGGAAATCACATTCTTGTGATGCAGTAAGCAACGCAGAGTTACTTGGATTTATAATAGTAATATTATTACGGTTTTGAAAATAGTAATTCATTAAGGTAGTAATTACTGAAAAAAATTATAATCTAACAGGAACGCGTTAATGAGTAACTTGTTCCTGCCTAACACTGTTGTCCACCAAGGCACACATTTATTTGTATTTATTTATACTTCAACCTTGTGGCTGAAACCAGAATTATAAAAACCATCAGTGCTTTGGTTTGAAACTTGAGCGTAAACCTGTCCCACACCTGAGATGCTCCTCTTATCCACACTCCTCTTTAGCCTCCTGGAGTTCTGTTTTCTGCCCTAGGCCTAGGGCAGCAATTTGCGGTTCTGAATAATCAAAATGTTTTTAAATAAATAATGTGCTTGCAACATGCTCTTGAGGATTCCAACCTACGTCCCTGTTTTCACAAATCCCATAATAAACTTTTATATTTAACCTTCCATTTACTTTGCATTAGGTGAAGGAGCCTCGTGTCACTTCTGCCTGAAAACAATAAACTAAAACATGCCAAAAAGGGGCGATGTGCCGAGATGCATTTACAAGGTAAAGAATTGTATCATAAAATTGAAAACGCACACCTTGTGTAAAGAGATGCTGGCTGGTAAACGACAAGGAAAATTAAAAAGAAGTCACACACTCCAGAGCTCACCTGCAGAAACCAAAGTTTCACGCCGTCTTCCTCAGGGACTTTTTGCATTGAGCTCTAGACTATGCAGCTTCCTTTTAATTATCAAGGTAAAGAACCCAAAACCAAGCTTATATTGATCTTGAGCAGAATAAATGAGCCTTTTAGGAAAGAAAAGTTGTTTGTGATTGAGGTATCAGCGAAGAAGTACCCACATGTACCCTGATATGTACATGTGGTGGATGACATATAGGACTGATTGACGTATAGGACGCTAAAATAATCCATTGTGAAATATACCATGTTTTTAGCAAGATTAAGCTATATAGCATCATGTGGCACCGATTGTGTTCATCTCTAGTCTCTTTTCAGTGCAAGATCACACCTGGGTAGCTATGGTGTAGCTATTGCCCATTTTCTCCTTTGTCTCCTTAAAGCTTATGTTTTTGGTTCAACGACTTAAAAACATGTAATGGGCTCGTTTCCTTGTTGTCATGCATCGCTTCACACAACAGAGGCATGTTTCAGTTTGTGGTCATTATACAAAGGTTACAAGGAGGCACCTTAGTTAGCACCAATACAAGTCAACAGTGTCAAAAGATTGTTGACATCCATCATGGCAAAGGGTGCCAAAATCACATGACGTGTGATGTCAGCTCGGAATCCCCAATACTGAAATAAAGCCATACAGCCACACATGCATGTACACAAGCAAACACACACACACACACACAAACACGCATGCACACTATGCACACAACACGTATTGCAGTAGTGAAAACCCAGGGCATAAACTCTGCAGGATAAAGTACAATGTATTGAATTTCAGAGAAGCTGAAGCCTGACACTTAATACCAGGAACCTTTACTGACTTGTGGAACGTGTAGGACAGAGACAAGCATGTGACCAGACATAATTATTGGGTTGAAACGCGAGCTGGCTGACACACAGGTCAAATTGTACAAACACTTAATTTTCTGCATTCTGTTCTTATTTAACAATATGTGCCTTTTCTGCATCAATGTAGGGTGGAAATGTCTATTTATTTAATGGAGTCATTTCTTGCCTTTTTTCACTTATTAACACAGTTCCTTGACTTCTCAATACAATGTAGTTGAAAATACCACATACATTATGTGGAATAGAGCGATCACAACCACGACAGTCTGTCTCAGATTACAGTCTGTTTTCAGTGACTGTTGCTCTAAATTTAACAAGCCACTGCCCACCCCGCCCTGACGTCCACGTATCTGTGTTGACGTGAGGCTGACTGCTTTACTTCTGACTGCTAGTACTCATACAACGGCAAAATGCGGTTTGAACATAGTTTTATGGGTTTTGATTTTGAACCACATGGTAATATTCAGCAGTGTTTTCAAGGTGTTAATACTGCGCATGAATTCCGCCTCGCCGTCCAGACTACAGCAGCAGAATGTAGTTCATTGTTCGTGTCAACAACACAGCAGCAGCTTGCTCACACATCCCTGTGTAGGAACGGTGTTACATTTTGATAGAAAGCCATGTTTTTTCTAAGCACACTATTTCATGAATGAAGGTTAAATTATATCATAGCACAACATCGCAGCCATCCTTGCCCGCTAAACAGCCATATAGCCATACGCACGTATGCATTAATTAATGAAGGGTTACATAGCACGAAGCCGCATCCGTTCTTGCCACAGGGTTATTGGACAGACAGGTGGCTAGATGCTAGCTGCTAGCAACAACACAAAGTAATTTGGTTAAACAAAAAAGCGTTATAGTTAAACAAAGACATATTCTATCTTTGTTATCATCACGGACATAACGTTAAATGCTTTGTATGATATGACCGATCACTGATCCAGATAAAAGCATTATTACTCACGGTACCAAAAACAGAAATCTGTTTTACATAGAATTTAGGTATGACACGAGAGTGCGTCTTTATCAATGAGCAATGTTTAGGTTAAGTAAATCAACACAACATTATTTAAGCAGACTATTTCAAATCAGTTCACTGTGTGCAGTAATTTACATAACATAAGCACTTTTCTCTCATTTGCCTGTTTCCCTCTCTGCCTTTTGTTTTAGCTAATACAGACCAGGAAGATAACAGTCCACTTTGAAAGGCTTACTACTTCTCTGTGTCACATCGACATTGCTAATTCCAAAAACAACTAGAAATACTTGGTTTTCATGGAAAAGGGAAAACATGAAATACAGGAACCCTGGCACAATTCAAATTGTATGGAATATAATGCAGTAAGGGTTATCACAACATACTTTATGTGCTTTAGGCATAGGCATATTTTATAATACTCAACACACACAGGCATGATATAGCCTACTCGACTGTCCTCTTTGGGGGAAGTAAATGATAAAAAATGTTAATACATTTGTATTAACCACTGGACTTTAATAGCTCATATACTAATTCATTCATTCATTTTCAACAGCTTTCTGCATATTCAATACATCTATGTTTTGGGATTATCTAGGCCAGAGGTCTTCAACAGGGGTCCGGGACCCCTAGCGGTTCCTCAGAGGTAGTGCAGGCGGTCCTCCAAATTATTTGATCCCAAATTTATTTTTATGGATGCACCGATCTGGATTTTTTTGGCCGATACCGATTGCCGATATTCAGTCTGCAAAGTCAGCCGATACTGATTATATACTTTTTAGATGTTAATACTATGTCTCTCAATAATACCTGATATGACTACAACATGGCAACCTGTAGCTCTCACATTCTGTCCGCTAATACATGATTTGACTAAAACATGGCAACCTGTGGGTTAAGCTGACGTAAAACAATGAGTCTTTGTTAAAGTAAAATGGGGTGCTCAATGTGCACATTAAAATATACAGCATAGGACATAACAGTAGGGCTGCAGCTAGCGGTTATTTTAGTAAATCGAGTAATCTACCCATTATTCCAACGATTCATCGGTGAATCTACTAATATATTTTCCTATAGTTAAGAGTAATAGTACATACACAGAAGAGAAAATGTCACCATATAATTAACAAAAAATTGATTTCTTTTAGAAAAATCTAAATTTGTATTGCCTAAACTGTATACAATATATATGTCAAAACTAAACCAATTTAGTGCATTTCAGTGCAATTAGGACTGTTGGAGGATTTGGGTATACTACAAACAGGTAGGATACAAACAAACTAAACTTAACTGCTGCATTGGATCGGTGCATTGTATGTGCTCCAATTGCTAATTACACTATTTGAAATTTTGCATTATGTGGTATTTTGTGCATTGCTTTGAGGTGTGTGTGTGTGCGCGCATGATAGAGACTGTCATGCTATGTTTATAAAACCATGAATGGCTTAGCTTTCACATATTTCATTTTCTGTGGTTAATTTGTTAATCAAAATACAAAACTTCAATCAAGAGACTATTGCTTTAATTATTGTACTGTTACTATGTGGGCCTTTATTTAATTCCTTTCACACATCTTGCTTAGACAAGATGGTAAATACTACTAAATTGATTATTTAAGACAGTATGCATATTATCTATATTTTAGCAGATTTTAAACACGGAGACAACGTGCCTTTCAGATACGGGTCTATTTGACAGTTTTCACTCTTTTTCGTTCAGCTAACAATTATATTTTGTAACGGAAGGTAACATCTAGGCGCAAGGAATATACCCATTTGTTTGTCAGTTAAAAGTGACGTCTTCAATTGACAAACAATTTGTTATATTCTTAAATCCGTAGACAGTCCATTGTGGTCCCTTTGAAGGATTCAAAATTGAGGAATAGACACATTCTGATTTAACAACCGCTTCCAACTTCAAAAGGTATGAGACACTTTTCGTCGCCTTTGTTTGCATGCTGGTAAATCTGAATTAGGTAATTACTTTGATGTAAAAATAATCAGAAGAATCTCACGATCAAACTTTGACAAGTTTAAATCATAGAAATGTGGTTTAAACATGTTTATATGTAACTCCATGCTTTCTTAATGTCATGACCACAGCATGCGCGCATGCGACAGTAGGCCTACACAGAAACGCATTACACAGTTACAGTTAATATATAAACTATATGAAGCTTCGATGCAAGTAATTTGCATTGATAATTTTTTTGGAATCGAGCTAATCGAGTTTGTTGATAAATCGTTTCAGCCCTACATTGTCTACCACAGTCTGACTAGTGTACATGCTTATTCTAGGTTACGATACACTGTCAATAGGTTAAATGAGCGGTTTAATACGCATATGGGCTATTATTATCAAGATTTTACACAGAAATATGGTATATTAAGATCTTAAATACACTCACAAATCCCCCAAACTAAAATTGAGAAGTTACTAATAGACCCCACTCTATATTTATCAAGGCTGACTGACCAATTAAATTAAATCCAATTGTACGACTACAATCATCTCATTAGGCAGTTTCTGAATGCAGGAAAGGGAATATGTTTTCCAGTCCAATAGAATAGGCTAATCTTCTTCATTGCAACCATTCAAAGCATTACCATCATTAATGGCTCACACTTGAGAACTGTAATGTTCTCTGAGCCACCACAATAAATTGAAGATTTGGAACAATTACTTTTGTAATAGACTTTAGAGAATCATTCAAATATCCTTGACCAGATGTTATTCAAAAGTAGGCAAATCTAAATGTTACGATCACACTAACAACTCACAAAAAATCAATTCACTGTCCAACCAAGTCTGTCAGAATTTTTATTGGATAATGTATTCTTTATGAATTTTCCTTTTTACCAAGAATGTGTTTTTGTTGGTAGGCCCTTTTACTATTTTTGGCCCGCAATCAATTATTTTAGCACAAAACTGCCACCTGTGAGAATCAAGCCCACAACGCAATGCAAAAACAGCTGCCAGCTTTCCATGAACAGTGAACATCTTTATTTGCTCGTCGTTTAATCTTTCCGTGTCTGCTGTTGACATTTAGGCCTACAGTTAAGCCTTGGAGTTTGTTCGATTTGAAGGTTATTGAATACTGCTACTTAGCAAACAATTAACTTCTTATTCTATTTCTGAATTATAGCATGATGCTGATATATGTATCATACATTTATTTGATTTCAGTATTTCAATCAGCAACATTTAGCATACAGTAATATGTGCATCTAAACTGCTCAGAAGCAGCACTTGGTGGTGGTCTTTATGTTATGCGATGACGTCTTGAGTAGAATTAACTAGAAAATTCTCTATTTAATCACTGAGCAAAGGTGAAATTGCCCTCCCTAATAGGATGTAGATGAACACACAACATATTCCTGTACAGTGAGATACTCGGTCACCTTGGCCTCATGCAGCAATCTCTAAAACCGGACATTCGGTCTCATTGTTGAAGAAGGCAGCTCACCCTGTTCTAACATAAAACTGGAAATGGCATTAAAAAACTGCAGGAAGGCACCAGCATGTAAAGCATGAAACTGCAGAGCATACTGTTATTATGGCGCCACTGACTTGTCATATTTTACACACAGCAAGTCCAAAACAGCAGGAATCACAGACTACCTTCTAATGAAAGGTAGGCTTATATGTAAATCCTCTCCGCGAACCATCACCTTATCGTGGTGGAGAGGTTTGTGTGTCCCTATGACTCTGAGAGCTGTATTGTCTAGAGTCGTGTGCTCCTGGTATGGTCTCTCAAGGCAAAGTCGTCTCACACTACAAATTAAAAAATAAAAATAAAGTATATTTGTCTGATTTCTAGTAAAAAATATCTAACTACACTTAGTATATGATACAATTACATCTATCCAGATATGTCTAATTTCAAGATATCTTGCCAAGCAAATTTTCACTTGTTCTATTGGCAGATTTATTTACTTATAAATATATAAATACATACATAAAAAAAAATGTTTAAGAGCTATTGTTTGCAGTGCAATGGCCAGACTAAGAAGTGTTCAAAAGACCCTTCATGGAAGAGCATAAAAGAGGAGAAGTTATCCTGCCCGGAGGAAGCCTGGAGCCAGGCCCAGAGGAAGAGCTCGCTGGTGAGTGAGTGGCTGGGTTTGCCACGGAGCCCAGCCGGGCACAGCCCGAACAAGCAACGTTGCACCCTACTCTCTATCCTATGGGCCCACCACTCACGGGAGTAACCGTGTGGGTCGGGTGTGCTGCCATGGGTGGCATCGAAGGTCAGGGGCCTCGACGGACCAGACACGGACGGCAGAGACTGGCTCTGGGGAGGTGGAAAGTCACCTCACTGTGGGGGAAGGAGCCAGAACTTGTGCAAGAGGTGGAGCGCTACCATTTAGATCTGGTGG
>JAODUH010004958.1:2500-10404 GCA_027564835.1 Typhlichthys subterraneus | reverse complement strand
AAAGGTGGAGTCAGGCTCAGAGCTGGGGTGCAGTTACACTTTAAAGGTGGAGTCAGGCTCAGAGCTGGGGTGCAGCTTCTCTTGGGATAAAATAATCTTCTAAGCATATGACTGTAATTGTGTCCGTCAGGTAGAAAGTCTACAACCACGACTTCTCTTCACTAGCTCTTCAGCACCGATACCATCAGGTTGGACTCCAGGAGACAGGACAGCGTCCTCCAGAACCTTGCTAGGTCTGAACATTAAAGGTGTAGTAAGGGACTATAATCATACCTATAAGCAATACATGTATTAATCAAATTGTCCAAATATCTCTTCACTATTCTATGCACGCTGAAACAATAATCTGGTGTGTCTACACAGCCCTGGCTCTGTATATAGGAAAACAAACAAATGCTATCCTAGCCTTCGCAATGCATTTCCAATGTGGCTGAGCATCTGAGGGAGCACCCTATGGCATTGAAGGAAGAGGTGTTCCTGTTTTCTGTTCTAAACTGAAGTATCAACAAGCTTTCTCCTGAATTCATTTCCATGCCGTTAACTGGGGCATTTAACAACCGATGCTACTTTGCCACACCTTGAAACGGTCCTGAAAAGGTTTTCCTAATCTGGTTGAGGGTTTAGGTATGGTGAGGAGAGGAGAAGGTCCACTTTGAAGGGACATGGATTAAAGCAGGATATGGCAGTTGAGCGTGAGTGAGCTATAAAAAGTAGGAAATCAACAACCCAAACACCCTCATCCGCTGGTCTGCCGTTGCAATGCCCTGTTAAAGCACACACTCCTGTGATTTATAGCCAAGGTAGGTTCACCGGACCAATCAGGAAAACCGCCACATGGATTGTTAGACACAAGTCCACCTGAGGAGCCATCCGTGGAAACTGTATTAACTTTCAAAAAAATACATGGCAGTTGATTGGATAAAACATCTGTCTGTCATTGTTGTTTTCAAGTTACAGTAGCTTTCGCTGTCGTCACACATACACCAGGTCAGTTGTTACTCTGACTCAAGAATTATAAGCTCTCCAGACTGATTCTCAAGTCAAATTTAAGCTTTTCCCTATATTTGTGAGCGGTGGAAAAATCGAAATGAATTTACAGAGGGGGGCGGGGGGCTATCGACCATGTCACACAGAGCATTTCACTTGTTGACGGATGTCTGTGACATTTCTAACAAATTACACTATATGTAGCTCTACAATTATAGCTCCTTTCAGCACTGAAAAGATATAGTGGACTAAAAAACCAGCCGAGACAGGGTTTAATTTGCTCTACAAGACATTTGCATTTGTGGCACAAAGCCATAGCACTCACACACACACACACACACACACATACACACGTTATAAGGATATATTATATTACCAGATCACCAGCTGGCTAAAGGCTGATTTAATATGAGGTTATAAACAATTACATGAGAACACCAGATCTGACTGACAGACAGACAGACAGACAGACAGACAGACAGACAGCGACAGTGAGACAGACAGCGAAAGACACAGACAGACAGACAGACAGTGAGACAGACAGACAGACAGACAGACAGCGAAAGACACAAACAGACAGACAGACAGACAGACAGTGACAGACACAGACAGACAGACAGACAGACAGACAGAGAGACAGAGAGACAGACAGTAGGGGTGCATTTGATAAATCAGGTGTTTTATGCTAACAGTCTGATGGCTGGAGAGAGAGAGGGAGAGAGAGAGAGAGAGAGAGAGGGTCTGATGGAGGGAGAGAGAAATACTGCAACCTGGAGGACATTAGAAGGCTTGCTTCGTGAGTCGAGGGGCATTAGGAGTGATGGATGGTTCTTGGAGAGAGAGAGAGAGAGAGAGGGAGAGAGAGAGGAAAACGCCGTCAAGAGTAAATGAATTGGCTGCCTTCTGTGAAATTGTATATGAAACCACATGAGAGGCTTTAAGCTGGTTGGTGTCCATTACACAGAGACACAGACAAATAGAACACGTTCGCCTTGTCCTGGGAGCAAGGCATTATGGGACATGGGGCAGTGTTGATGCAGCCAGAGCTGACAGGGTGGTTCGACCTGACTCTTGCAGGAACTGGTGCTGAATGAAATGTGAGTTTACGTTCTTAAACATTATTTATTTGTAAGCGTTTACATTGTAATTTGATTGCGAAAGGCTTGACGTACAAGTGTGCAATTCTATATTTTAGCAAGCAACGCTCTTTCTGAAATTTGATTCATTACCTTATAAATGAATTACATGAACTGCCTTACTATTACAAACAGATTAAAATGTGTTTAAGGCAAGAGGAGCAAATTAAAATGCAAGATACGCATAGATAGACAATACATAATTCTGAGTAGATCCAAATTAATATCATTAAAACTAAGTTTTAGCTGACTGTGAAAATCATCTGACAGCTTCCTTAGAGAGTGAAAGAGAGAGAGATGTGTGTAGGACTGGACAATAATTCAATAGCAATATATATAAAAAAAAAAAAAACGGTGATATGATATTTAAACTTATTTCCGTTATTTCGATATACATTACCCAGCATTTGTCACTGAATGACGGGCGCAGCTGTCAGTTGTATTCAAGGTGAACAGACAGAATAGAAACTATGTGGTTGAGGAATTCCACTACAGACACTATAGTGCCTGACTGTTTTATTTTGTTTATTTTGTATATATTTCTCAGATCAAATGTTTATTACTATAATATGTATATTACAGCCAACTGTTTTATATCTATGTATTTGCAATGTAAGATGTCCTTGAGTGTTTAGAAAGGCGTTCCAAATAAAATGTATTATTATTATTATATTATTATTATTATTATTATTATTATTAAATGTAACAAAAAGGCTTAATATTCCATATTAATAAAAAGCTTTCTCTGCTAACAGTCAGTCGCAGTCGCGTCTTGCTTGGGTGGATAATTCATGGAATCACACTCACGCCATGGGATCACGTCCGCCAATAGGTGTCAGAACGCTACTGACACCTACTGGCGGACATAAATATAGCCTCCATAAATTATAAATACTAACAGAAAGTAACTAACAGTTGAGAGTTTTGTTTATTTATTTTGATTTCACATTTCTTGTTTGTATGAAGGCTAAAAGGTGAACATTTATTTGCATTTTTTATATTTCTAAAATATTATAGTTTTATAGGAGATTTCATAAGACTTGGCAATTTTTCAGAAGTTTGTAAGTACTCCGTTGTGGGCATTTTTAGCAGTATTTCTGAGGCTTATATTGTTCATATCGATATTGGAATTATATCATATCGACCGAAGCTAAGAAATATATTGTGGAATAAATTTTGGCCATATCGTCCGGCCCTACTTAAATAGCACATTAAATAAATATGCGGTCCTAGATGTGTGTATGAGTGACACTAGCCTGGTGTAGCCAGACCATATTCACATTGTGGTCGCGCTCCATTTGAAAGTGTTCGCAGTCGTTTCCTCCTACTTTGCGTGGATCTCTGGTTAATTAAAACATCTATTGGACAGCGATGAATCACTCTGAGCTGCGACAGCTCTGTTGATCGCCTCATCTAGCTCTACCACCGTTTAGAAACACGCCTGACTCCCACGTCATCTGTGCACACGCTGATGCCAACAGGGTTTCCAGACTATGATAATAAAACACTGAGCTGAGACCAAGTCAGTGGGAGCCAGGCTATAAGTGGTTAACCCTTAAATACAACACTGTACTGTATTTAAGGGTTAGGGTGAGTTAACCCTGGTTAACCCTTAAATAGAGTACAGTACTGTATTTGTCTAGTTACACTTAATAATATTAATTGTAACTAGACATATATATGAAAAGATAGTCTGGCCTCACTAGGCCAGACATGCATATTAATTTTATATACACATCTGGCCTAGGGAAGAAGAGGTTTTAAATATGTTGATGTTGGCTGCACACTAATAATATTTCACATTGACATTTTTTGACTAAATTGGTTTAGATCATAATAGTGTGTGTGTGTGTGCATGAACATTTAGATCAGGGATCAGCAACCGTTTTTATACAGTGCCCTTTTCAAATGTTCTTGTTAATCAGTGTGCCGTATCAACATTAAGTTTAATTATGACATTGCCTTAAAATGTAATATCCAAGGGATCTTTAATTCCATCCATACACAGCAACATAAACAGCAACATACCAAAATAAAACAAATGTTCTCACATAATCAGGACATTGTAATTTTAAGAGTATATGATACAAGGCTGGCATCCTTATATATATATCCACATCTGAGTTGAAATCAGAACAAAAATAGTTATCGTGACTGGCCTAGATGTAAGTCAATAAAATTACTGTAAATAAGTTGCACCACTGCTGATGTGTGTGAAAGACGTTGTTTTAGCACACTCTCATCCGGATGACATAAAAAACCGCTCTCTTACTTGCTAATTGCCAGTGAGCCATTGGTTAAGGCTAATTGCCATTGAGCCATTGGTTAAGGCTTATTGCCAGTGAGCCATTGGTTAAGGCTAATTGCCAGTGAGCCATTGGTTAAGGCTTATTGCCAGTGAACCATTGGTTAAGGCTAATTGCCAGTGAGCCATTGGTTAAGGCTAATTGCCAGTGAGCCATTGGTTAAGGCTTATTGCCAGTGAGCCATTGGTTAAGCTCCCACGGGCCGGCGGTGGCTGACCCCTGATTTAGAATTTATTTATAAGTTCATTTATAAGTGTGCATGTGTGTGTGTGCGTGTGTGTGTGTGTGACGATGCCAGAAAACAACCAATGAAATCAAACAGCTAATCAGTGATCACCGCGGCAATACACAATCATACTCAGGCCGAGGATTAAATTAAGTCATAAATCCTTTATTTAATATTCCACATTTTTAATCTCTCTGTTGTGGGGCGGCTCAGTTACCTGGGCAACCGCTGAGCTCCTCAGATTTGGCTGAAGACACTATGGAGGTGCCGTTTGTGTTCATGCCAGCGCTGCACAGCGCGTTGGTAAGGAGGGGTGCAGACGCAGGCAGACGCAGGCAGACGCAGGCATCACGCATAAATGGACCTAAAAACTATTTACAAATTAACTTCCACTGGTTGCTAGCGGCAACAGTAATTCGGGGGTCATTTGGCAGGCCCGTGTGGCTTTTTGAGCCTTGTAGGCTGCTGTAGTGCGGCTGTCATTACCCGCGTCCTGATCAGAGCTCTAATGGATGACCACTATTAATGGCTACACACACACACACTGTATACACACACTGTACACACACACACACACACACACACACACATATAAACAGACACACACAGACACTCTCTTGCTGTGGTGGAGGGCTAGGGCTAGAGAGAGAGAGAGAGAGGGGGAGGAAGAGAGAGAGAGGGGGAGGGAGAGGGAGAGAGAGAGAGAGAGAGAGGGGGAGAGAGAGAGGGAGAGGGGGAGGAAGAGAGAGAGGGGGAGAGGGGGAGAGAGTCAACTCAAGGGAGTGATAGAGAAATGTTCAATTTGAATTATTTCTTCTTTTTTTTTGGGGGGGGGGGGGTCATCTGTGTGGAAGCATTCAAGGTGAAATGCTTGTTTTTTGCTATTAATCTTCACAGGCTTCACTGCACAAATAATGACAATATAGTCATAGTTAACATAATTACGCAACAAAAGCTTGTTAAAGACATCATAAATGAGATGCTAAATATATGAGCTAAATGTAGCCGACTCATAATGTTATTGTTATTATGTCCTTGCAATACTTCAGTCTCTAGTGAGCTGCTGCTGCACCTAATGGGCCAGTCTCACAGAACGCTCCTAACACAAGCGACACATGGGTAACAACATTGTGCTCTGCCCAAAACAAAAAAGCCCTGGTTCGTCATTCATTATGAAGTAGGGGTGAACGTCTACAGTAGGTGGCCAACAGATTGTGTTGCGTTTAGCGGAGTTGAGCTCATAGGAAGTTCATGTCAGATGCCTTTACCCTTAAGTCAGAGGGGAAGAGAGAGAGAGAGAGAGAGAGAGAGAGAGACTAGCTGGATCACCCGGGGCGAGGGAGTGAGAGATAGCAATTTAATAAGCTCTCACGCCCCAGCAAAACGCTCGTCCGTGGGCAGCTAGCAGAGCTGAATGGAGGCTGACAGCTCTAAACGAGCGTTAGCCTCCAGCTGGCCTTCAAAGCCGCACATCTACACCTCACCACCTGCATTATTCAGCCGATTCAACCCCCTCCTCCTCTCCCTGAAGTTTCCTGGACTGACTGGACCAATCTTCATCTGCTGAGTAACTTATACATGACACGTAATGTATAATGTGTCACACACTAGAGGTCTTCACGGGTCACGAAATGCCGAGACACGAACGGGTCGGGTCCAACTTTGAATGTTTGATTTGGATCTGGATCGGGTCTGACATAAATGCTATGATTCTCGGGTAAATGCAATTTACCAACTGGACCCGTTTTAATTAATACAGATATTTACATTATTATATGTAGCAAATGTTGAAAAAAAGGAAAAAATTGAATTGTTTGTCATGGTTTGACGAAACAGGCAGGTTCAGTGACGACGGTGAGCGATACTATTGCCAGCACCCCTGAACATGTATAGGCAACTTGCTTATACATTTACTTGCTTCCAGATCTGACCATGGTCCGTGATATGAATTACAAATTGAAACATTGAATAGGTGCAGCCTTGACTTCCGTTGGTAAGTCTAAATTATTAACTCAAATCTGACTGAAATTGATTTGCTTCCTTTTATCATTTGAGTGCAGTGTGAGTGTGGGAACTTATAGCTTTCTAACGGTATATAGATTTCTAACGGTATATAGCTTATAGCTTTCTAACGGTATATAGCTTCCTAACGGTATATAGCTTATAGCTTTCTAACGGTATATAGCTTCCTAACGGTATATAGCTTATAGTTTTCTAACGGTATATAGCTTTCTAACAGTATATAGCATGAAGACCAACTTTTAAGTTAAACATGTCAATTCTATTTTATTCTTAAGGTCTTTTGAACGTTGTGTCCGTAAAAAAAATATCCACGGTACTTTCCGAGTACCGGTCTGTTTGTCACAGTTGGCGTGGTGCCCAGTATGAAACCAGTAAGAAAACCAGTTAATCTCCAGCTCCTCCCTGGTTCACACACAAAGTACAGCATAGTGCACCATGCCTATGCATACTCACTATGCATACTGTACATGTACTGTACATGTACTGTACATGTACAGTACATGTACTGTACACAGCTGCCTGTACTACTCCAGTACAACACAAACGCATGCCCATGTACTACCAGGTGTGTTTGGCAGACTAGTTAATACAACTTCACTAATGAAGACATAAATAACGTTTTTGTTAAAAAGAATGAAACAAAAACAATCAGTTTCTGTGGAGCAATACCATTAAACATTTTCTCATAATGAAGAAAAAAAATAAAAAATAACAAAATAATCTCCACATACCCGCTTTACTCCCACACACCACAAAGTCAAAATGGATAAAAGCCAAGAGAGTCTGATAACCCAAATGAAAAAATGTTTAGTGCAGACTGAAATGAGAAACTGAAACAATTAGGGGAATATCTGTATTCTCTCGCTTCATTCATTTAAACAACACACTAGGAAGATATACCACAGGGTTATTAATTATTAAAACTTCAGTTAATGTTGAATCAATGACAAGTCTTGTTATCCCTGAGGGCCAAGACCAAAAATAAGGCACAATTACTTTAGACCAAAGGAGAGGGTTAAGTATGATCAGTCTGCATACAGCTGAATCATCACTGGATAGCCTCAGACACACAGAAATACATTGATCCTACACTGGATAGCCTCAGACACACAGAAATACATTGATCCTACACTGGATAGTCAGGCACTAAATGCAGTTTGCTCTTTAGACCGTGCAATTAGATGCTTAAAATAGGGCCTTATAGCTGTTGCTTTTCCTAGTTCTAAT
>JAODUH010004957.1:0-10404 GCA_027564835.1 Typhlichthys subterraneus | reverse complement strand
TGGCTTTGCAATGCGCTTCAATGTGCGGGCGGAGCTTCTGAGGGAGTTTGTTTTGATTTGAGATCAAAATTAGCAAGCGTTTTTTGAGAATGATTAACCCTGCTTTTAACTGGACAGTGCAAGTAAGAGGCCCTCTAGGGGCACTAAATCAGATCAGGGGCACATTTAGAAAATGATGAATAGACACAGACCCTTTACTGGAATATACAGTATAAATACATACCTAAACAGAGACATGCAGGCAGACACATAGAACAGAACACATACTCTTAAGAGGGATCGATGCATGTTTGAGCGTTATGAAGGCAGACAGGCAGGCAGGCAGACAGACAGGTAACCCATTAACAGATGAGAAAGTTTTATCCAATTGAGAAGCTGATTTTTCCAGAAGGGCTGGAGAAGAGATATGCGTTGTGCAGTTTGTGTGTGTGTGCGTGTGCGTGTGTGTGTGTGTGTGTGTGTGTGTGTGTTTTGTGTTTTTGGTAACCAAGGAATTTAATGGTTGTTTTACTGTAAGACGAAACATGAGTTCTGCAAAGATATTAAGCATGCATAGTTAACCTACATTGCATATGGAAATACCTAGTTTCAAATGTATACTCCAGTAAAAACTAGTCAGCTTTATTAAAAACAAATAGAAGATTTGGCTATGAGCATATAGTAGGCCTATGTATTTAATGTGTACTTGGTCTTTCCTGGTATCAACCATCTTGCCCCATTTAAACACTTTTCATACAGAGAGACATGATACATTACAGTAGTATTAGTGCTATCTGTCATAATGTTAGCAGCAGCAGCTGTATAATTCATGCAGTGTAAATGTACATGGACAGTGCACGTTAACAATGAATAGCTCTATAAACGTGCCAGTTTAGCCAAATTGGCAAACTTTCATTTGAGTGTGGGAGGCTAGTTGCTAATAGTAGTAGTAGTATTAGTATTATGGGATGTGTGCAGATAACTGGTAAAGCTAAGGCGATGCTATATGCAGCCTTGGCAGACCAGCAGGGCAACTGACACGCACACACGCGCACACAGACACACACCACAGACAGAGTGACACGTTTCAATTGTAACCCGGACTGCAGTGCAGGGGGCATTTGAATGACAGTGTCTCATAATAATCTCCCACATCATATGCCTCTTTGTCTGGTTCTGTCATCATGGTGGTTGCCTTAGTGACCACACACGGTTCACACATATGAGGGGTGGAAGTTATACAAATTAAAGTATGTGATGCAAGTTGGGTTATAAAAAGTAATGTGAATTAGAAATGAAGTTGATGAAAGCGCATTTGTTATAAATATTTAAAGGTGTAGTCAGTTATTGCAGGCTAATTGTTAAGCTGAGCTCTGTGAATAGGAGCATGAACAAAAATGGTGAACATCGCTCACAACAACAGTGTGTGTGTGGGGCGGAGCTTCTGAGGGAGTTTGTTTTGATTTGAGCTCAAAGTTAAAGTAGCAAGCGTTCTCGAGAATGGCTGCCTTTAACTTGTAATTGTTCATTTATTAGATAAGATCAGAGGTCACTTTATATTACACACATTGGGCCATATCTTACAACCGGTGGGAATGGAAGTGCCTTTGCTTGTTTCAACGCAGTTGTCATTTTCCCGTCAAGCGCCCAGGTTGTTTAAATAGCAAATGCACTTGCACCCTATTTGAGCGCGGTGGGTGTGTTGGTCTACACATGAGTGTGGTCTGGATCATTGCTGGTGCATTGCTATATTGAGCAGCGGAAAGTGAAACCAGTGAAAACCTGGTCTGAAGTCAACACGCAGCGCTTTATCAAACTAGTATTGCCTATGACGGTTGCACAACGAGCGTACACTCTGCTTCTTACACATACAGGGCATATGTGCAGGAGCGCACAAATTATTAATAAGGATTAGAAATTAAGTTCCATCCTTTTGAACCGTGCACCCGGCGCACTGACCGTTTATCGGCCGTTAAAATAGCAAACGTGGATTTGGACACGCCCTAAATGCAGTGTGCGCCTTGCGCTTTAGACTATATTAGACTGTTAAATTAGAGCTGATAGGGTGTGTTCTCATATTGGGATCTAGCTTTAATCTCTATCTCCGCTCCTGGGTGGAGGTCCTAGTGTCTACAGCCGGCTGGTTCTTGACCATATGTCTGTCTGCTAGCTGACTCCTGCTGAGGGCTGTGTGCACGTGTTAATTAGCATAGCCGTCTGTGACAGCAATGCTCGATCATACGTTTTCATGATCAGGTGATAAAGCACAAATGTGTGAATTAATTAAATGAATCTCTCAACTTAATGAAATAGGTTACATAACATAATGTCACATTTTACTGCAATAGTCAGCAGGTAGTCCCGTACCAAACATCTCAACATCGCCGTAGTTTTGATTGACCAGAGCAGAAAGCCGATTTGCCATTTTGTCCTTCAACTTCAAACTTTCCGCCTGTGACGACATCCCATAAACATCTCATGTTTAAATTAGCGGAACTTTATGAAAATTCAGTTCTTACCAGTTTCGCTACCGGCATCTCTCTCTTGCTCACTCGGCGTTCTGTATTCCGACATTAATATATTAAATATGCATTTTGCACCCGTATTAATTGCGGTTGCGGCTGCAGTTATGTTCGGTCATCTTGGAACAATTTAAAATACAACGCCATATTTATAGAACTATACTGCACTGTATCACATCCTAGTATTTTCTATGCTTTGTGGCTGTTATGACCCATACCATTCTTTTTTAATGAAATATGTTAATTCAAATAAGAAACTGACATTGTCTGGTACATCCTTTCGGTTTCTGATGTATTTAATTTCCATTTTTATTCAATTTTAATTCTTAATTATCTTTTGGTCCTGGCGAACACGAACACACTAATTGAGATCAATCCTGTGTGTTTACCTAGCCTACTGTATCAGTTATATTCCGCCATCAGCAGCTGCTTCTCTGTGTCTGTCTGTCTGTCTGTCTGTCTGTATAGCAGAGTCTTTTAACTGTCTTTGTCTAGCCAGTTCATCTGTCTGTCAATGTGTCTGTATGTCTAGCTGTGTGTAGCTGTCTGTGTGTCTGTCTTGTCTGTCTGTGGGTGTCAGTCTTTCTGCTGGTCTATATTTCTAATAGTCTGTCTGTCAATGTTTTCATTCAGCAGGTTCAGTCATCCCAATCATAAAAGGCGTCCCATTGACATTTCAATTTACCTAAAAAAAAAAACAGATACGCACACACACACAAACACACACACACACACGCACGCACGCAGGCACACGCATACACGCACGCACGCACGTACACACACAAGCACACACACACACACACCAGTTCCATCACTGAGCATAAGCTCAGTGGCAGCAGGCCTCTCCTGGGTTTCCACGGAGACGAGGAAAAGCAATAACTGCACACTTGACCTCTCTGCTCTGTTATTGTCCCGTTCTCTACACACACGCTCGCGCGTGTCAAATCTAATCTGTATGTCGGGGTGTGTGCGTGCGTGCGTGTGCATGTGTGTGTGTGTGTGTGTGTGTGTGCGTGTGTGTGCGTGTGTGTTTCTCCTTGGAGGACAGGGGAAGAGAGGAAGAGGGAAGGATGATGAAGGGGAAAGTTAATAATCTCATCTGAGGGCCCGGGGCCCTCTATCGATTGTCTGGCCCCTGACGTCTCCTCATATCTCCTCGCACACGCACACACATGCACACCTCCTCTTATGAACTTCCATATAAAATCTCTCTCTCTCTCTCTTTCTCTCTTGAACACACACACACAACATTGACCAACTTTGATATTTAATTATGAGGCAGTGCTTTCAGCAGTTGTTAAACCTTTGATTGGAAAAAAATGGAAGCTAACTCAGGGGGATTCTGGGGATTCAGGATGGGTGGTGGCTGGGGGGTTGTTCTGTGCACGTATTTGTCTGTTTATTTTGGGCTGCTGTGTGTCTGAATTGACTGGATCCTTCTTCAATGTCTTTTAAAGTGTAGCTGCACCCTAAATTGTGTTTTTTGAGCTGTAAACTAAACAATAAGTCACATCAACACTGGTGGCAATGTTGACAAAATCAGTTTTTCATAAAAATCTGAATTTTATGGTGTAAATGGCTCTATACGTCATATCCGTAGAAATCACCCTGGACTTGGCTGGTTAGAACAAGAACGGTACTTCTTGTCTGCTTGCGCTCTGTGGCTAGACATTAACTAAGGTAAATATTAACGTTAACGTTAATTGGGTCCCCCTCTCAACCCCTCAACTCCATGACCACGTTTTAGCATTTTGTGTATATGTGGTTGTATGTTTGTGTTAGCACAAGATTAGATGTGTGTGTATCGGCTGCAATGACACACCCCACAGTGACACCGTCTGTCACCAAGGTGTGTGTGTGTGCGTGTGTGTGTGTGTGTCTGTGTGCGTGTGTGTCTGGGTGTGCATGTGTGTGCATGTGTGTGTGTGCGTGTCCTACACTGCCCTCTATTTTACTCGTGCAGATATCTGCAAGTTAACCGCCTGGCCATTTGCACATGGGAATAATCCAGTACTGCACCTTTATCCTAGCATGAAGGTGTGCTATTTACATCGCGCCTGCCTGCGCTAACGTCCGGGCCTGCCCATAACACCTCAGCCTGCTGCTAGCGAGGTGGTGAAGTTACTCAACCTGCCTGGTCTGTGCTGCTGCCTTCACAGCTCACACAGAATGGAGCTGCCTCCAGACACACGTTATGCGCTCTCAAAGCACGTTGCCTGTGTTTTTAGCGACTAGCTTGTGATTCCTCACCACATTAAGATAGCTTAAGGAAGGTCTCGTCTCCGGTGCTAAGGGGTTTTATCCATAATGACGACAACACCTTTTACTTTACTTTACTTTACTTTACTTTACTTTACTTTGCTGTCTGCACAAAAACCGCGTGGGCGCTCACCTATTGTATGTATAGCCGTAATTTTATCTAACCTTCCTAAAGTTAACTAAAGCTATAATCACATACAGTACTATCTGGTAGAGCGTTCTGGTAATACTGTAGATCCATTCTGAATGGTGATAGCTGAATGACTGACCCTTTAATGGTGGGGTTAGTTATTCTCGCTTGCTAACTTCGAGCTCAAATCAAAACAATATCCCTCTGCGGCGCTGCCCCACACATTGAAAAGCATTGTGAAGCAAAGCATAGTGCTGCGGCTTTGTTGGTGTGAGCGGTGTTTGCCACTTTGTTTATGTTGCTATTTACGCAGCCAGGGCTGTATAGAAGTATCAGATTATTTTCTCAACATACACAGAGAACGGTAAAATTGCGAAATGCAAGGAGATATTTGGCAAAAAGTGTATTATCTTACATTTATCTTGCAATTAGCTGCCTTTACCTTTAAGGTAACTAAAGTTATAATTACATACTATTAGACATAACCTAACATAACCTACTGCTACTGATGTTCACAGCTAAGTAATGTGTAAGTGTTAGAAGCACAAGCTAGGACGGTCTCGTCTCCGGTGTGTGACCATACTGCTGTATGTTTTTGACAGTTCTCCAAGGAGAAATACCTGCTGGAGTCTCCCCCTGAGAAGCTCCGCAAGGAGCTGGAGGAGGAGCTCCGTCTGAGCCCCGCTGACATCAGGAGCCACGCCTGGTACCACGGACACATCCCCCGAGAGGTGGGCATGCACACACACACGCACACACACACACACACACATCTGCACTTCAGTTTACAGCTGTGGATAAAGACACACAGAAACATGTAATCTGACATGTATACACACACACGCACACACACACACACACTGCCCTGGTTTAAAGACTCAGCACAGAATCCACTAGAACAGTCATCTGACAGTCTTCTCCCTGCTCATTTGCATAAACATATTCAGTTATTCATGAATTCGCCTTGTGGTGTAAACTTGGGGAAACCCTCAACCCCCACCGGCTGCCAAAACAATACTTGGTTGCTGTGGTTACTATGACTCCCACACACAAACCTAGGCTTCCCATGAACTTCCTTAAAAGGGACAACCGGGAACCTTTTCATTGGCTGCGATATATTATTTAATTCTTTTGGCTGGTAATGATTCAGCCTACTGCTCATTCATGAAAAGTCTTTCCCTTCGCTCCTCTGAAAGACTAAATGAAGAGTATATGCACTCCTATTGACCTACATACGCTCTGTATGCTGTTACAGCTTTTGATCATTTAACACATGGCGTTGCCATGGTAGAGTAATCTGTACTGGAAAGTTACAGATCTGAGCTTTAACTCCATTCATACAAGTTCAATTATTCTGGCATTATGTCTTCCCATCCTCATTCTGCATCCGTTATGGCAAGTGTCTATAGTTCATTAAGCCAGAAATCACTTCTTACCTCCTCATTTAATTATAGGTGAATGCCTGCTGCCGGTGTTATGTCCCGGTAATATATTACTGTGTCTAAGTCAGCACGATATATCTCACTGTAAAAGCCACTAGGAGCAGTTTTGCTGAGGCGATAGCGTGTCCCATAGTAAAGACTATATTTCCCATGAGCCCCATTGCCATGTTGCAGCTTGACCAAGAATTGCTACCTGGCAGGCATTTTGAATCGTTATAATACAACTTTTTCACAAATGGTCTATTTTTTTTTTTTGTCGGAAACAGTACATCGATCACAAAAACAGTAGTAGTAACAGTAGTGCACAGCAGGAGACAGTGGAGGCAATGACTGTTTTGGCTTTTATCATCAAGACTTGTTGATTTTGCTGTTTGACACCACTGCCCCCTGCTGGTGACTAGACTCTTCTGGCAACAGCAGCATTTCCAATGACATTCCTCATACCTTGTTTCTACTGTATGTGTGTGTGTGTGTGTGTGTGCATGTGTGTGTGTGTGTGTGTGTGTGTGTGTGTGTGTGTGCGTGTGTGTGCGTGTGTGTGTGTAGGCGTGTGTGTGTAGGTGTGTGTGTGCGTGTGCGTGTGTGTGTTTGTGTGTGTGTGTGTCTGCTCCCGTTAGGCTTTGCAGCAATTTTCAGCTACAGTAGCCACACGGCATGATGTTTAATAGAAAATACCAATCATCAGAAAGTACTTCATTGCTTTACCGCATGGCTAACAAAACTAATTTTTGATGCTGTTGGTGGTACGTTAACCAGAGAGTGATTATGGGAGATAGCTTTGTGCTTACGCACGTGTTTCAGACACACTATGTAACTTTCGGGCCTGAACTGGTACCGTTTTAAATCTCCGCCCCCTAGGTTTGACTTGAGAATCACAATTTCCTATTCTTAATTTTCCTGTTATTAGCAGCCGTCTAAGTGTGTTAACCTGAAGACCACAGCAAACCAAACTACGACAAGCAACAAGCTTGTCGCTCTCATTTGTCGTCCGTGTGAATGCACAATATTAGTTTATCTAAGAGATAAATATTTTTTTTATGCTTGTAACGTTAGAAAATTCTATCATTGTTTTAGCAGGGTTAGCTAGCTGACTACTATGCTATATACTACTATATACTATATACTATGGCTATGCTATATACTATATACTATGGCTACAGTTCTACACACACACACACACAGTGTACTCGGCGCTAGAGGATTGTTTTTGTAAAAAAAAAACAATATGCTCCGAACTGCTCTTTCTCTGAAAAGCCGTGCTGTGTGATCGGGGCCTTAGCCCCCCCCTTCCACCCCTAGACAACAGGTTTGAAGCAGACAAAAACAACAACAAAACTAAGCATTTGCGTGGTGGTATGTGTGTCTCCTGTCCAGGTGTCTGAGTCTCTGGTGGTGCGTAACGGGGACTTCCTGGTGCGGGACTCCGTGCCCAACGTGGGGGATTACGTTCTGACCTGCCGGTGGGACCACGAGGTTCTGCACTTCAAGATCAGCAAGGTCCTCGTCAAGTCCAACGAGTCCAAGGTTTGTTACTATCACAGCTAGAATGCTCACTCAGCCAAGTATTGTTACCGCTACAGTTAAAATTGTTCTTGGTTTTTAGAGAATAAAAATATATATTACCATGTTGACTCTTATACATTCTCATATACTGAAATAATCAGTGACTGCCAATGCCATTGATGGACACTTATCCAAATGACTTACAGTTAAAATTGCTCACTAGGCATCTTGCTCAAAGATGCTTACTGGTATAATATAAACTTGTTGGGGATTGAGCCCACACATTTTTGCGTGGGAGTAGACCACTCGCTAATCACTAGACTGTCCTGTCCCTTTGTCCTGTAACGCTCTCTGTTCCCGTTAGCTTCTTAGTGTGTTGGCGTGGTAGCATGACTTGCTCTTATCTTTTTATTCTTGCTAGCATGTTAGCATGACTTTCTCTAATCTCTCTGTTGCTGTTAGCATATTAGCGTGTTAGCATGTTAGCATGACTTGCTCTCATCTCTCTGTTCTTGTTAGCGTGTTAGCGTGACACACTCTCCATCACCCCATCTCTCTGTAGTACTCTTGCAAGCTAGCATGCTAGAGTGCTAGCGGGCTAGCGTGACCTGCCCTCACCTCTCACCCTGCTCCAGGTGCAGTACGTGCTGGATAGCGACACCTTCGACACGGTGCAGGAGCTGGTGCGCTTCTACGTGGGCCAGCGCCGACCCGTCTCCCAGCCCAGCGGAGCGCACATCTACTGCCCAGTCAGCCGCACGCTGCCCCTGCGCTACCTGGAGGCCACCTTCGCCCTGGCCGCCGCCACCGGCAGGCGAGGCGCCGCCGCCTGCTCGCCCTCCGGGCAGAGGGGGGCACACATCAAGAGGAGGAGCGTCACCATGACAGACGGGCTGACCGCCGAGAGGATCATACCACACAGGTGAGGGGGAAACCTGTGTGTGCGTGTGTGTGTGTGTGTGTGTGTAGTAGTCAGATACATTTGAACTCATTTAAAATGTCCAAAATGTAAGTTTTATCCATAATAGCTTTATTTGTTAATAATATCAAATGTGTGAGGACGTGTGTGCGTGTGGAGATACACCTCCATGCTCGCCGTCATCTTGGTCACCACCAGCCACGCTATTTATTTACCGCTGCTGCTCTTTGTTCGGACACGTGACCAGCGACCCAGACAGCCCCAGCCCGGTCCAGACTCCCGTGGACCTGACACCACCAGAACCGGAACCTGTGGTCGTCTGCAGGTTGTGCGTGTGTGTGCGTGTGTGTGTGTGTGTGTGACAGAAGTGTTTTTTTCTGAGCACTAAACTGCAAAACCCGTTCAGCTCCCACGGACGTTCACATAAACCCCTGCTCACAAGCCCACTCTAGCTGTATCCTGCAGTAACCGCACTTTGTGTTGCCTAACCTCACCATGGTTATCATGTGGATGTTTCACTCAATCACCCCTACCAATGTTATTAACCCTCGCGCTGTACTATGGGTCAAAATGACCCAGTGCACTTGCCAGTAGCGGGCAGCAACCACAACACGGACATATGACATTCCGCGGTTCGCTCCCCCTGCTGCTAGTCTGCTGAAATGCCTTAGGACAGTGGGAGGGTTAAAGCTACAATCTCAAACTTGTTGAAATAAATGTTAATCACTAATTAAAAGGTGCTCTTTATTTCTGTGTGGCTTACAGTGTTTTTTTTGTAACGGTGGGTTCGATCACAATTGGGGAATTCTAGATACAAACAGGTTTTGAGGATATCACGTACAACATATTTGGTCAAAGCAAAGTTCAAGATTGTAGCTTTAGATAAAGCTTTTGTGCCACAGGTGTGTCAAAGGCGAGAAGCATCTAATTTCAACATTTTTGTTCTTTTGTCCGTTGACATCGCATCAGGTGCCAATGTATACATGTACCCTGTGTCAGAGCCATGGATAGAGAGAGTCGCAGCAACGGAAGTTCGAAATTTTCAACACTCACATGGTTTATGGAGACGCAAAACAATTCCGGGAAATGCTTAGTGGGCAATTTTAATCTATATATACAGATATATAACTTCATTTTTGGATAACTAGTAGTTAATAAATGCATCGATTTACATGTACAATATAATTTATAGGGTACTTTTAGTGTTTGCGGCTAACTTCCGGAAACAGTTTTGAGGCTCCACGATCCGCCATCGGTGTGAAAAAATACAAAACCGGTCCATTGGAGTGAACGGAGATGACGCAACTCTCTGCTTACATGGCTCTGCCCTGTGTGACGCCCTGTTGCCCACACGCCCCTAAGCCAGCAGACTATGCTACCGTGTGTGACGTAATGGGGTCCAATGTGTGTGTGCCTGCAGCCCCTCCACCATCCACGGCCACAAGGACTCCATGAGGAGCTGTGCCATGAGCATGGACCAGATCCAGGAGTACCGCTGCCACCTGTCCCCCGTGGGGGAGGCACCCCTGACGCCTGCTCACAGCGGGAGTGAGTCTGACCACACACACACACTGGGAGGTAGACACACACACACACACACACACAGGGAGGTAGACACACACACACACACACAGGGAGGTAGACACACAC